>JAADXR010000430.1:0-26418 GCA_023337935.1 Elongisporangium anandrum
CGCGCAGTGCAAGACAGAGTTTCCCTCATCACGGATTCTCAGTCCTGCTCGCGCCGCTCGCTCGTGGCTCTCCGTCGATCCTCTTCTTTGTGGGGAAGTGCTCCGGCCAGCGTGTACCGCCTTCATCACGGCGCGATAACTGGCCATGGAGCTTTTCCCATGAAGCAAGTGGGGTCAGAAGCGCTGTCATGGCTCTTGGTGCTTGGATGAGCGATCGCTTCTATCGGTTTGAGATGCCTGGGCTGTTGACCTTCGAGCAGAGCTAGCTCTGGCTTGCATGTGAATATTGTGTATTTAATATCGTGTGTAGCCAGTGAGTCCATTGCGCTGCGTGTCCTATCTATTATAATGATCCATTCCAACCTGGATGGTCTTGCCTTCCTCCGTGTTCGTGCTCTTACTCTTAACCCAACACTAGCATACATAGCTCGATGCAGGTCTGCCTATAATGGATACAGTCCCAAACGAATGATCAAGGAAAGAAGAAGAGTACAACCTCCAAACGCAGAACGATCACTCTTTGTCTTGCAATACAAATGTCGGCATTGAGTGCCAGGCTTTGGCCACTTCAACATGAAATCTCAGTTCACCTTGGTTTGCTTGGTCTAGACGCCGTCGACTCCACGCGGACTCGAGGCTCCAGCTCGAGCGGTTGCCGACGCCTTCCCACTCGCGCTTAAACTCTTCCCAGCATCGATTATCTTCTCCAGCCGCTCACGCATCTCAGTCGCCGTCGGTCTGCACGCCGGGTCTTGGTGCCATCCATCTTGGACCAGCGAGTGGAGCTTCACGTTGCCGGCCTTGCCGCCAAACACCACGAGATCCTCGACCTCAAACGGCCGCTTCTGGTGCTTGGTGACCGAGTTCATGATGAATTGCGGTGTCTCGAACTCCCACGGCTGCTCCTGCATCAGCACCTCCGTGAGCAGCACCGTGAACGAGAACACATCGCTCTTTTTCCAAGCCTGGTCGCGGAACGAGAGCTTGCCCTCGAACACTTCCGGCGCAGCGTACGCCGACGTGAGTCCAAACACCATCGATGCGTCGCTCTCCTTCGTCGTCGTTTGCGACTGCTGCGTTGAGAGCGTCGTGTTCTTGAACCCCGCGAGTCCAAAATCTGCGAGTTTAGCTGTCTGGAAGTCGGTAGACAGCAGCACATTGTGCGGCTTGATGTCGCGATGCGTGATGCCCTGCGAGTGGATGAACTCGATCGCTTTGATCACGTGCAGAAGCACTTGCAAACGCTCTTTCTCGCTCAAAATGATGCTCTCGTCACGGTGAAGTGCAAACGACAGGTCGCCACCGCCCATAAGCTCCATGATAATGCCGTACGACTGGCGACCACTGTCACTGGACAGAACTGTGTACCCGAGTACGCGCAACACGTTCTCGTGGGCCGAGGCCTTCATCATCGCCAGCAACTCTCTTTCGAAGCGCTTTTTGCTCTTGGTGTTGACAACGTCGATCACCTTGACCGCGACAGGGATCGTCTTGTCCACCATGGCAGCGTACACTGCACCGCAACCGCCACTGCCGATGCGCTTATCATCCTCTAGCGTAAGCTCCAGCCGGTCCGAATCGATGATCTCACATTCCTTCAGTGCGTCGAGTTCGTGAGCCGCGTATTCTTTAGCATCACCATGAGCTTCGACAAACGCTTGGCGGTTGTAATTGCCTTCTTCTTGCTCAAGCTGGTGCGCCACCGGCTTCCATTCGTCAGGCTCGCCCATGGAGATGCCCAGCTCCTGCATCATGGCCATATCCAGAAGCATTTCTTCTACTTGTTGTCGGAGTCGCTCTCTCAATGGAGCATCCGGTGCCTTTGGCTCTAGCTCTGCGTGTAGCTGCTGCTTTTCGCGGTAGATCTTCGCGAGTTCTCCAGCGCTGAGCTTCTCATCTGGATGGTCTTTCTTGTACTGCTTCTGGAACTCGTTGAACGCATTGACACGTCGTGCTGGTTTGGCTGGCTTGGCTCGGGAGCCCGTGGTTGCGGTGGACGTGGACGTCGATAGTTTCGACTGATGATTGTACAGCAGCGACATCTGCCGCTTGGAGAGACCCTGGCCAGCGTGCTGGCGCTGGAACTCATTCCAGGACACCGACGCAGAGCTGGAGCTCGAGGACTTGGCCGTAGTCTTGGAGCTTGCTGTGGTGCTGGTCTTGGAAGCCTGGTAGCCCGCAGAGAGCTCTGAGCGGGAGAGTCCCTTGCCAGCATGTGCACTTTGGTACTCGTTCCACGCATTCGACGAAGAGGACGAGGTCGGTGACTTGGCTGAGGCTGGACGCGAAGCCGAGGCCGATCTTGGGACCGACGACTGGTTGTTGGTGCTCTTCGAAGCTTGATATCTCGCTGACATCTCCTCACGGCTCATTCCTTGTCCAGAGTGAGCTTTCTGATAGGCATTCCACGCTGACGGAGACGTCCGAGCCGGCGTCGAGTAGGATGACGAGGTCGACGACGTGGCTGATGCTGGACGTGCAGCCGAAGCCGAGGACTGGCTGCTGCTGCTCTTCGATGCTTGGTACCCTGCCGACATCTCTGCACGGCTCATTCCTTGCCCAGAGTGGGCTTTCTGATAGGCATTCCACGCCGACGGAGCCGGAGCAGGAGAAGTCCGCGCTGGCGTCGAGTACGACGACGAACGGCTGCTGTAGGAGCCGCCGCCCCCGCCACTGCTGCATGAGCTGCCACCACCACTGCTGTAGGAGCTGCCGCCGTCGCTACTGCTGCTGGATGCGTGGTACATGGCCGACATCTGCGACGCCGAGTACCCTTGGCCGGCATGGGCCGACTGGAACGCGTTCCACTTGCTCATTTAGGGACACCTCTTGCTTTGGCTTTGCTTGGTCACGAGGGTGCTGGTTTAAAAGTGGCCTGGGAAGGGACCTGCATGCCAGGTCTCATCTCCGCATTCTCATTAGAGCTTCTCATGGATCCGTTGGAAGGAGACGAATCCTACTCATCTGTGTGGCCACTACTGTCCTCGTCCTCGGGAGCTGACACATGGGAGAGGACTGCGAAGTAAGTATACGTATAGTTGCGGGCAGACTCAGCGTATAGCTGAGTGCTGGCGCATCTCATTCCATTTTCGATTGTCAAAATGGCGGACGACCAAGCGGAGCGGCTGGCGGAGGAGCGCGCTCGCAGCAGGCGGCTGGAGCAGGCGCTGGTCCAGTTTCAGAGAGAGGGGGACCAGAGTCTGACAGACTAGGCCAACCGCCATCGGCAGCAACTGGTGGACCAGGCCAATGCGCATCGCATTGTGATGAACCGCCAGGCGGATGAGCATCGTGAAGCTATTCTGCGGCAGGCCGACGCGCATCGGGAGGCAATGAACCGCCAGGCTAACAAGTTCGTTGAAGAAGCCATGCGTCAGGCAGACAAACATCACGAGACCATAGTTTCCCTCATCAAACAGCGTCGCGAGGCTATGGAGAGGCTTATTCGGGGGCAAGGTTCGTTACACCTCAGCCAACAGAGACAGACCGATGATCAACTCATGCTTCCAGCACCTGCGGTCACTGAAGTAGCCGAGGAGCCGCGCTAAGGATCCCAGGCAAAGGCGAGAGCGAAGCCATTGAGGACTTCAATGTGTGGAAACGGACTCAGTGGTGATCAAGGTGTTGCAGCAAGCGAAGCGTCCAGGGCAGCGGAAATGACGAGGACAAAGCCAAGTGCTCGCAGGAGGCCTGCGAACGATCTCGGTGCTCAAATTGCTGCAATGGGCAAGGAAAACCCCAAGCGGAGTTTCATCTGTTGGCTTGAGTGTGAGCCTAATTCAAAGCGGATGTCGAGGAAAACGCCATTTGCTCACAGGAGGTCTGCACGCGAGCTCCTCACTCCATTGAAGGACGTCGACTGCAACAAGATCCTTCCGTACGATAGCCCGCCTCCGACTCTGTCCGATTCCTCCGCAGGAGCTCCACCGGCCAGAAAACGACTGCGGACGAGTTTACGCTGCCACTCGTCTGTCAATTATGGAGGTCTAGGCGCAGATACAAAATGTATTGAACGAATACTACGCCACTGGCGCACAGATCTCAGGCTCGCCTTGCGTTTGCTTGCTCTGGTTGAAAGCCTGTACACTGTCCAAGTACGTCATGACCACTTTCGGAGCCCATGTCTCGAGTCTCACGTGGCCTTCGTAGAACGCGCAGTGGCTGCCTTCACTGGTCTCCACCAGCATGCGCATCGAATCTCCACTGAACAGATCGTAGCGAAAGTTCTCCTTCTTGCAGACCGGATCGTCCAGCGCGTTGAGACAGAGCATCGGCTTCTGGATGTTGTGCACTGCCCGCATGGGGTTGTTATGTTGGAAATAGCTCTCCATGTCTTGGAATCCGTGCATCTTCATGTACGTGTGGGCGTAGAACTCGCCCACAGACTTGGTCTTGAGAGCGCTGGACACATGGACCACGTGCTTGAGCTTTTCCTGATGGCTCAGCAGCATCTGCTTAAGCGAGAAGGTCATGAGGAAGTCGTAGACTGGGTGGATGCAGCCGCCGCAGAACATGTCGTACTCATTGTACCCGGGAGACACAAGTACGCCGGCCTGTAGCTTGGCGTTCTTGCCTGCCTCGCCAAAGTAGGCCCACAACAGAGCACAGCCAGCCGAGTACGCGATGCCGTAGAGCTTGGCCTGAGGGTACTTGCACTCAATGTGGTCAATGACTTGCTTTAGATCCTGCACACAGCCGAAATCCTGCAGTTTCGGCGTCGCAAGAGGCAGACCACCATGTCCACGTCTGTTAAATGCCACTGGTCTGTAGCCATGGGCGAACGCTTCAGCACAGACGGGTCGCATGGCGTCACTGCAGCCAGTCAAGCCGTGCATGATGAGGGCGATTGGTGCATTGTCACTAAGTGACGACGCGCTGAAGGATCCGGCCTCTACAGCCCAATCCAGCGAGGCGTGGCCGCCGTCACTGAACTCAATCACCTCACGATCGTATTGAACCTTTGCAGCCGGCACAAGGAACGTCAATGCGATCTGGAGATGGGAGTTCGCCCACCACGTGGGCCTATACGCGTCCAACAGCGGCCGGATCGCCTAGAAAGCTCAATCAGCTAAGCCATCCTGCTGTAACAACTCCAATACTGGCTTTCCTCACCTTGGAAGCAAAGCCATTGATCTCAGAGTCGCCCATGCGGATCCGTCGCACTCGCTTCCGAGAAGCCCACTGGGCGCAGCTGGCAGCAAGCACTGCAATCGCAACGGCCGTTAGCAGCAGTCTACACAGATATCCATGGTTTAGACCCCACAGACAACAGCAGCAGAGCACAGAGAGAGCCCCACCTGTGGTCTTCCAGCCACCGCATCTTGCCCACTGAGGAGTCTGGCGCCTGCTCCAGGCAGAAGATTACGCGCGCCTGATGACTCCAGATTAATCAGGAATACGTCCTTGTATAGATAAACCACAGTGCGTGTGTCTTGGATAGATAAACTACAGTGAATTTGAAGCCATCTCTAAACTAAATGATCGGAGAGCTGCTCAGCCTCGTGGATGGAGATGAAGAGGAAGCGCCGCTCCGGAGGTCGGCGACCTCCTGCTCGTGGCGTCTCTGCATGCGCTTGATCTCGTCCTCGGCCTCTTTCAGCTGCGCCTGCAGCTGCTTGACTTTGGAGCTGTCGTCCAGCGCCTCGCCCTTCCGCTTCTTGGCTGACGAGAGCAGCAAGTCCTTGCTGCGCTGCTGCCGCTGTACCATGTTGTGGTACTGCTGCAGCTGGTCACGCATCTCACTGCCGATTTCAGCACGGATCTGCACTTCCAGTTGCAGACGCTCAGTCTGGAGCTGCTCTAACTGCTGCCGCGCAGTGTCCAGCTCCTGCTTGAGTTCGTTGACAGTCTCGACAAGCAAATGCGCTTCAAGCTCCATCTGCTCCGCGTTGAGCTGAGCCAACTGCAGCTCGTGCTCCTTCTGCTCCAACTGACCAGTGACGACACACAACTGCATACGCAGCTCTTCGTTCTCATGCTGCAGCTTGGCCAGCTTGGTGACTGATCCACTGACGCGATCTGCTCGGTTCTTGGTTTTCGTGGAGCCCAAGGGCGGTTTGGAGCCCCGGTCTCTCTTCTTGCGTTCGCTGGTGAGTTTATCATACTTGGATGCGGAGTCCATGACCGTTGTGCTCTGCCTTCGCTCTCTGGGGACATCACTGGGCTTTGATTTCACTTCCTCTGTAGGCTTCGCGTCCTCTTCCGGCTCTTCTTGAGGCTCAATGGACACGCGAGCTCGCTTCTTCTTGAGACGGCCATCCAGATCGTAAAACGTCGAGGTCGCTGCCTGTTTCCGTGTTGCAGAGCGGGTCGCGCGCGCAGATATCAGCTCACGAGCCATCGCACTGTACTTGAGCGTGCGAAGAGTCTCGTCAAACTCATGGCTCGATGGATTCACAGCGACGATCATGACAAGCGAGCTTGGCTGTTTACCCACGAGATTCTCTTGAAACAACTAGAGCGAGACAAGAATTGTCAGCCACAATGGGATAGAATCGATGATTAATTCTGTTGACGTACCCGCGTGAGCTTGGACTCTCGAAAGGGCACCATCTTGTGCAGCGACGCCGGATGCTGCTGGTTCCAGCGCAGCGTTTCGATGCACCGCATGAGGTTCATCAGCGAGCCGTTGATCTTGCTCGCTTCCTGCATGCGAATGCCAGTTGCTCCGCTCTTGGCGCCTCGCTCTGAGCCCGCCAAGTCCACGATAGACACCTACAGACAGAGCAATTATCTATCAGATCCGTGCACTGGAAAAGGCGTGATCTGAATGACTGACCTTGCTGCGAAGCGACGTCGCCCCTGTGCTCTTGTTCTGCGTGTAGAAGTGCAGCGTAAATACGCAATGGCTGCGACTGGAGTCCATGTTGCAGTTCGTCTCCGCCACTTGCGTGTTGCTTCTGCCGGTCGTCAGCATTTCTTCGCCTTCCTGCAGTGACTTGATCTGCTTCTCGATCACGCCGCGCACTTGGATCTTTCCATCGCAGTCCTGTACCCGAAGCGCACGCCGCTTGCGCACAGTTGTCGCCAGCAGGTCGTACACGTTCTCGTTGTAGATCTCCAGATACGAGGCCGTGACCTTGGCTACCGGTGTCGAATCGCTGTCCTTGCGCCTTTGCAGCTCAGCCATGACGTGCTTGAGCGCGCGTGGCAGCACGCCTGGCTGGCTCTCGCTGCCTGTGATCGTGTGCGTCTTGCCCGAATTCGTCACGCCATAGGCGAACACTAGACCGTTCTTCCCGTCGAACGCTGCGTCGATCACGGGCTTGGTCGTGGCCTCGAAGAACGCCTGCTGCGCCGTCTGCGGCTGGAAAATGCGCGAGAACTGGAACGACGTGGCCGCGCCCGTGGAGCGATACGCCTGCGAGGTCTTGGGCGGCTGCGCGACCAGTGCTGTGTCCGATACCACGCGAAAGCACTCGTCTCCCGTGCTGCTATTGCTGGCGAGCGGTCGGATGCGGATTACTGTCTGGACTTTTCGCGTGGCCTCGTCATCCTGGTCCTGGCCCTGGTCTCCATCCTCGTCGTCCTGCGCCGCGCTGAAGCTGAGCTTGCGTGCGATGTCCACCTCTGCGTCCGACAGCCGCGCAGGCAGCGGCATGGCCAGTCCGTTGCGCGTGCGGATGAGTCTTGCGATGGCGTCCTTCCGCATGTTCTCGTGCCGCATTTTGGACCAAAGGGGGCGGGTTTTCAATTTCAAAATCTCAAAAAGAGTGACAGTCCTCTATTCGCTCAGGTCTAGTAGTCATCTCACCAAGGTTTGAGGTTTTTCATATGGCTCTGGTTTAGTGACATCGAGGGAAGGGGGGAGGACACCGCGTAACCTCACGACCTGAAGAGCTCCGATGCTGATGACGCGCACGATGGCGATGCTGGCGCTGCTGCTGGCGGCGCTGCTGGCCCTTGCGGTGCACGCCGATCCTCGTGAAGTGGAGACCGCGGAGTACGAGACTTGCTGCCTGGTGTTGGCTGCTTGAAGCCCCAGAACTGAGGAGATTTGTCGCTATTGACAGATACGCGGAGGAGTTTGGCGACGAGATTGAAGTCGGCAACGCACGTAATGGCGTCACGGACCAGCGCGTGGAGTTTGAGCTTGAGCACGTCGTCGGCGCGCAGTCGTTCACTCCGCGTGGCAAGGTCGAGATCGTCTGGACCTCCTCGAGCACCAAGCCCAAGGTGACCTTTGCTGGCCTCCCGACGCTCTCCAACTCCGAGATCCAGCACCTTGAGGTAATACAATTGCTGCAGCCTGGGCAGTCAGGGCCCACGAGAGACTCACCTGTCGCATGTATCTCTGCAGAGTGTGCTGAAGAAGAACGGACTCTACACTGTGCGCGCTCGCTCGGATCCGCTGGATGCCTCCTCGCCCTACGTCACGACGTCTATCCCCATGGTAACGAAGCCGAGAGCTATAGACGCCAAGCCTGGTGACTGACGTATTGTGTCCTTCCTAGTGCATTCTGGCGGCCACGCGCATGCGTGAGGACTTCGCCTTCCACCTCTCGGACGAAGGCAAGCTGCTTGCCATCGAGTACCTCTCGCCCTACCTCTCGCCCAGTGTCTGCGCCGAGTACCTGAACGTACGTTGAGCTACTGTCATGGTGACTAGCGATCTCTTTCATTAGCTTACGGCCGTGCGTTGTTCTCTGGGACTGGCCAACAGCGTGACCTCAAGTCGATCAAGATGAGCGCGTTTGGCTCAGCTCTCAAGGCCCAGAGCGGACCAAGCCCTCCGATTCTGATCGCGTCCAAGAAGGAGCGCGCGCCCAAGGGCGTCAAGCCCATCAAGAGCGACGACGAGCCTGCTGCTGAGGAAAACCAGTCCTTCTTTCGCCGATACGTACGTAGCGCTTGCTTCTCTCGTCCTTATGCCGGTTGAGCTAATGGCTTTGTCTATTTGTCCAATGCAGTGGTACTTGATCGTCCCGATCGTGGTCTTCAGCCTGTTCGGCTCGGATCCGGCTCCCCCCGCTGGTGGCGCCGGTGGTGCGGCTGCTGCTCCCAGCGGCTCGCGTCGACGATAAGCCTGTCGTCCTTCACGCGCCCTGAGCTTTAGATCGGATGGCTATTAGATACAAAACCCGATCCAGATGCAATGAACATTGGCCAAATGGCTACATCTCTGTCATTGATTGTATTGCATTGCGTCTATCTACGAGCGCATGAGCGCGTGCTCTTCGTGCTTCCGTCGCTTGCCGCGGGACGGCTCTACGGGCCACTGATGATCGGCGAGCAGTCGCCCCCACACGGTTGCGTTGCCCGTGGCGATCACAATGCCCAGCGCCGTGCCCGAGACCACACGGGACGTCGCCAGCACCACATTGGCATTGAGCAGCGTCTCCTCAATGGACGTGGCTGCGCTCGCAGTAGGTGGCTCCACATTCAAGTGCTTGCGAGCACGACTCGGCAGGCCGTCTTCTTCTTCATCTTCTTCGTCATCTCCTACGAGCGGCGTCTGGTCCACAACGCAGTCAGGTGAGCACTCGAGCACGCGCAGATCGGCCGCGACTACGTCGCCAGCCTCCAGCTGCACGATGTCCCCGTACACCAGACTCGTGGCGTCCATGCGCAGCGAGCGCGTGGTGTTCCCAAAGCGGCGACGCACGCGGGCGTCCGTTGGCAGCGCCGCGTGGTAGGCCTTCATGGACGACGTGCGCAGCAGACACGGCAGCAGACAGCAGACCCAGGACGGGCAGTTCACGGGAGGCGTCACGCGGTTGGAGCCGTACAGCGAGCGCCTCTGCATGGCCTCATCACGCGTGAGCCCCTGGCTCGGGTCTACGCCCAATTGGGTCACCAGGTCCATGGAGGAATGAAGAATGAGGAATCAGACTCAGGAACCCACTCCACAATCGACTCGACTCGATACTGAAAACAGGTTGTTTATTCTGAGCGCGGTTAGTTAGTCGACTAGCCCTGATTTTTGACAAGCATGAACTGCTGGTACCGGATCCGATTAGGCGACGACATGGCCGATGGACGTGCCCAGCAGCAGCTACAGAGACACAGAGAGAGCGTGAGTCTCCTCCTAATGACAGCATGATGAACTTAGACGCACCTTTTCGCCTGGCTGGATAGTGAATTCAAAATTGGCCGGTGCTTCAAAGACCAGAACGACCGTCGAGCCCAACTGCAGACACAAACAGCGTCATGGATCAGCTCAGACCTCATTCAGCCACTCACATAGAGCGTCAACGTACCAGGAAGCGGGCCATTTCGTCGCCACAGGTGGTGTCGAGCGGCTGAGCATGGTGCTTGGTGATGCACTTGCCCACAAGCGGGTCCTGCTCCTTGGTGTTGGTGCGGAACTCCGGCTCGCTCGTGAGCGCGATGGAGCCCACGTTCGTGGCACCCACAGCGGTCATGGAGAAGTAGCCGTGCTCCCATTCGCCCTCGAGCACCACGCGCTCGTTCTCGACGAACAGACTCGGGATGAGCTTGGCTGCGATCTTGTTCACGGGGAAGAGGTTGCCTGGGAAATGGCGGCGGTCCGAGACGCTCCAGTCCACGGGCGAGTGGATGCGGTGGTAGTCGCCGGGAGCAAGGTAGATGACGCAGTGGAAGAGCTTCTTTCCCTCCGACGCTGCGTGCTTGTTGCTGTAGAATGACGGCAGGTCACCAAGGAACTCGTCCAGGCGGTAGCGAGCGCCCTTGATCTGCTCCAGCGTGGGCACGTTGGTGCTATCGTCCACAACGCCGATCGCAGCAACCGCGCCGTCCACAGGGCTGGCGAGATGGCCGCTCTTGTGCACGAACGCGCGTACGCCGTCCTTCAACGGACGCGAGAAGAACTCGCCCAGGTTGCGGTATTCCTCCAGAGGGAAGCGCATTTCGTCCAGCTTGCAGTCGTAGACGTAGGTCCACGCCTTGTAAAGAGGCGCTCGCATCCACACAGGCCTAAAACGAACGAGCGTTAGAGCGATCGAATCATATCAGAGCGCATGCAATAGAGGCAAGCGAGTGCGTACAATTCCTTGTCGTGCACTTCGCCCCAAAGACGCGACGCCGCACGGTATGGGAACAGTTTAATGGATTCCAGCTGCACAAGCCAACACAAATCAGCGCAATGCAATACACAGCATCATGTGGATGGGATCGCACCTGACGTTGCGTGGCCATGGTCTCTTCAAAGTGCGTGTGCTTGCCCGGCAGGCGTTGCAGTGCAGGCGCCGGGTGGTTCTTGCGCTCCTCCTCCGTCGGGTTGTTCAGATGACTCCACTGCAGAAAGCCGATGAGTGCAAAGCCCATTGTGGCAGGGATCTTCCAGTTGCCCAGCAGCGACGACGAGGAGGAGGAAGCGTCCTGGGTCGTCTGCTGCTTGGCATCCGACGAAGCGAAGCGTCTAGCCATACAAGCGCCCACATCATCAGTCAGACGCTCAAAAAATACGTAGATAAAGCACAGACACAGGACTTTCTTACCTGCGCGGCAGCGCATTCTGGTGACGCCAGGCGGCCGCGTGGGCAGCGTTCACCGCGCGCGGCGTGAGGAGTAGCTTCGTGGGGCGCAGCATATCCACAAGTGAGGCGCCTTTGTTCCTGACGCATGATGTGCACCACACCAAATAGACAACACGAATGTACCAGTTGCATCGGTACAATTCTGACTCAGACGCTATTATTGGCTCCGGCCGCGTGGGTCGGAAAGCCCCCCGCCAATAGATAAAGAGAAGCGGTCGAGAGCAAGATGGACTCGTGGGGTACGTTCTCTTCTGCTGCTCATGGCGCGAGACTGAGCGCTTTTCAGCCGCATCCACCACCATGACCATGTACTGACCATCGCGCTCTTCATGGTGATGTGCTCTGCGTCGCTGTGGCGTTCCTGTGACCTGCAGACGAAGACGAATTCGAAGTGCCGAGCGTGACGCAGCCCTCCGTGGCCGTCAACTGGGACGATGAGGAGGAAGAAGAGGAGGAGGTCGCCCCAACGCCGGCCGCCGCCAGCCAGGACGCCAACAAGGGTCCTCTCAAGCCCAAGCAGGTGCGTTGACCGCCCTGCTTGTATCGGAGATGAATCTTAAGGGCTCATCCATCCGCCTTGATGCCTTTCTCTAGATCAAGAAGCTCAAGATGAAGGAGCTGGAGGAGAAGCGCGCTCTTGAGATCGCGCTCACCAAGGCTCGTCTCGCGGAGCAGGCCAACGAGACCGAGGCCGAGCGCAAGGCTCGCGAGAAGCGCTCAATCGAGGAGGCCGACTTCGAGGCCG
The DNA here is from genome assembly GCA_023337935.1 of Elongisporangium anandrum. NCBI lineage: Eukaryota > Oomycota > Peronosporomycetes > Pythiales > Pythiaceae > Elongisporangium > Elongisporangium anandrum. The sequence continues at coordinate 12,205 of JAADXR010000430.1, forward strand.
CCATCGACGCCTTCTCGGCCAAGCCGGAGCCCGTGGCTGCCGGCAGCGACGTGGACACGGCCATCGCCGGCATGCGCCTGGTGTCGCTGGCTGACCATGAGTCGTTCGGCGACGCCGTGGCCACGCGTCTCGTGCCCTCGAACTCCAAGTACGCGCTCGAGGCCATCAAGGTGCTGCTGACCAAGGCGTCCGTGAACCTCACGGCCGACGACATGAAGGAGCTCACGACGATCATCAACGTGATCAAGAACGAGAAGATCGCGCAGGCCAAGCCCAAGGGCAAGAAGAAGAAGGTCACGGGCAAGCAGGGCTACGCCAACGTTGAGCGATCGACCGGTGGCGGCGCCGCCGCCGGCTCCACCAAGGCCCTGATCGACCAGGACGAGTACGGATACGATGAATACGATGACTTTATGTAGAGCGACCGCCCCAGCCGAGTAAACACAACACGCTGACCGGTTATATACCTCCGCCTCGCCTTGGTCTCTGTCGTTGTGTAGGAACCAGAAGGCAGCCATGATGATGATGGCAGCTTGCGACACCTGCCTCCCGGTTCGAATATGCAGCCGCAAATCAAGAGGCCAAGCAGCTGCGACGTCTTGTTTACTCACCATCCCACGTTAATCAACGGGGCATGTTTACGCTCGGACCAGCTGCTGCTGAACTCATGCTCTGCTGCTGACGGTATTGTCGCTTTCGCGACGGACACGCAAGCCAAGCAAACACTCATGTCGAGCTTCAAGACCTTCGCGCTCGTGGGCGTCGGCTCTCTGGGCTCGCTGGTAGCAGAGGAGCTGCTGCTGCGGGGCGTCAGCATCAAGATCCTCACGCGCGACGCGGGACAAGTGAGTTCAGTTCGTTTGCGGTGTGGGAAGGATCAGATGCCTGACGCTCTCTCTCTCTCCTCAGTTCAAACTGCAGACGTTCAGGAACCGAGGCGTTGAGCTCGTGACTGTGGACTACACCAACCAGAACGCAGTTCAACAGGCGCTCGAGGGCGTGGACGTCGTGTGAGTTGCCCAATCGCTCGTCTAGTCAAACCAGAGACTGACTTTGGCCTTCTCTCGCTGGTCTGTAGAGTGAGCACGATCTCGTTTTCAGGTCTGAGTGATGAAGTCACGATCGTACACGCCGCAAAGGCTGCCGGCGTGAAGCTCTTTGTGCCGTCCGAGGTAAGAGACACCGGCACTCTTCTGCCTTGGTTGCGCGTATGCTCATGGTCTCTTTGGCATCGATTATAGTACGGCCTGAAGCTCGAGTTGTCTGAAGGAACGTTCTCCAAGCCCTCGCACGACGTGCTGCGAGACCTCGACCTGCCGTCGACCTTCTTCTACGCGGGCTTCTTCGCCGAGGAGTTCGCCTACTACCTGGGCTACGACTACGAAGCCGGCTACATGCGCATTGTGGGCTCGGGGAGCAAACCATTCAGCATCACGGCGTGTCCTGACATCGCGCGGTTCGTGGCGCATGTGCTCACGACTGCGAGCGCGTCTACATTGGCGTGGGCCGAGATATCGATCGAGGGAGACCGCAAGTCGCCCATGGAGATCAGAGCGATCGCGACCAAGAAATTCCGGAAGCTCATCCGCGTTGCTCACGTTGACTACGAGATGAACGCAATCGGAGCCGAGTCCAATATAATGGCGCTGCTGGGCAAGATCGTGGAAGACGGAAGCGCAGTGACTGGGGCGAGAAACAAAGTGAACGCGACCATCGACAAGTTCTATCCCGACTGGAATCCGAGTTCTGTGGAAGAGCTCATTTAATTTATATACCGTGCCAATACTGAGTCTTACATGTCGCCGTCATTGGTTTGCATACACCAGATGCGTCATTTGCTTCCACTCACAAGGACAACTCACTGAAGAAGAGAACACTGGAAATGGCTTCAATCCAACTGCCAAGGGACCTCTTCATGATGGCTCGACTTCAGTTAAATACGCAAGTGGCTCCCCATCGGTCTCACCTGCTCACTCAACAACGCTTTTATTGCTACCAATCGTACGCAGACCTTCAAGTTCATAATCAATCAGACACAGAGAACAAAAGCCAGCACATTTAGTTTCAATCGTATTTTCTTTCAACAGTGGAGAGAATAGGATGATGACGCTGGTCTGCGCGCTCTATGATGAGCCAGATATTTTCTCGGTGGACGTCGATATACGCGAGACTGTGCGCGAGCTAAAGCGCGCGATCAAGGTGGAAATGAGCGCAACTATGGATGGGATTGATGCAAGCCGGTTAAAGCTCTATCTCGCCAAACGGCGTGGTGCGTGGCTGAAAGAATGCGAGCTTGAAGGTCTGTGTACGATTGAGGGCCTTGAGCGCTTGAGGCATTGCTCGAAACTACATCGCGTTGGCTTTTCGCAGGAGCAACTGGGAGATGCAAACGACGATGAAGTCGACGCGGGGAATGGTCCTGTGCACGTGATCGTGGTTTCTCCAGTGCAACTGCAGTCAAGCAACGTGGCTCAAGCGCTAGCGTGGTTCGTTGATGATGAGCTTTGCCAACCGCTCTCGTATGACCCTCTCGACTCGCTGATTCGGATCCCTTGGCGTTTTGTCAACGGCACTGGAATTGGTCGGTCGAACTCAGACTTGATTCTGTATCGTCGTGCATCGTTGATGGAACAATGGAAACACACATTGAAGACTGCACCACGAATACACGAGCAGTATTGTGGGTTGTAGGTCCTCCGGGTATTGGGAAGTCTTGTACAGCTCTTGCATTTGCGTGTTCGGTCGATCAAACTCTCTGCGACGTTATTTGGATTCATTTTGACGGAAAAGGTCGAATCTTCAACTGTGTTTTGTTTAAGAACAGCCGTAAAGCAACTTGTATAATCTTCACCGAGGAGATGCATTTGCAGCTGGAAGAACTCTTGTGCTCGACATCGAGAAGAACCATTGTATTCTTGGACGGCTATAACAAGTCTTTTAAAGCGAGTGAAGCAGCTCTATTGAAGTGCCGTCAATGGCGAAGGGCTGATACGCAGAATCATCGACTGGTGTGCATATGCTCCATGGAATCCCGTGGACAAGACTATCCGTCCGACACAGAAGAAACTTCTGAAGATGTTGATATGATTGGAAGCAAGTCTTATGAATTTGTTGAAAAAGAGACTGTTCGAGTTGGAATCATGGAGATATGATGAATACCTTCAAGCAATAACACACGAGCTATTCTTTTCGCACATTGTGGGCAAACTTACTTCGTACGAAGGAGAGTCACAGCTTAGCGCTGAAATATCGGTGAAAACCCGTACAACCGTGCTGAGCGAAACCATTTCTGGGATGTTGTCACAGCGGGACTTCTCAAAAGCAACCGTGTACGTAAGTGTGTTGTCGGCAACCAAGCTAGCGAGGACTGGAAGCTCTGTGAATGCCAGATGCGACATGTACGCCGGGTTTTCCTCGTTTCGGACGTCTACTGTGGAAAATAGTTGCTCACCTGTTTGGAAGGAAACATGGCAACACGCACCGCTTTGAAATGTCTGACGAAGACATCCTTGGCATTCATGTGTTTAATGTGGTAAGTGGCGAATTGATCGGAAGCGTAACTCTTTCAATGACGTTGCTGGTCAAAATGAAGAAAAGAACGATTATCACGTTTCTAGTGAAAAATGGCTCAAATTCAACCTTAACGTTGGCCTTAGAATATTCAAGTCCATACAAGAGGAAAGAGCAGTTACTGAAAGCGAAGTATTTCGTGGCTGGTGGAAGCGCACGATTAATGTTTGATCGTACAACTGCAAACGCCATCAAGTACCTCGATCATGCAATTGCCAGAGGTCCAGATATTAGGTCTTACATACTGGGCTGCGTTGGAGATGCTTCGGCAGGTGTCATCAATCGTTTGTTGGCTCGCTACAGCCGTAAACTTGACAGCTCCCCAGGAGTTCGCCTTGTTAGTCGCTACGTTGCAATTTCAATGGCTTCAACAATGGGCGCTGGACTTCTAATCGGTTTCAAGGATATTTTTGGGGTCAATCCGTCCATGGATGGTCACCTTTTGGAGATCTGTTTTTTTGCAGAGCTTTGCAATAGTGGAATCGCGTACAGCATTATTGAGGGATCGAAAATCAAAAGGCGGAAGTGGAAAAGAACTGATGTAGCTGCTTACTTTAATCCAGACAAGCTCGAGATAGGAGTTTCTCTGGAGTACCCAATATGGCTAGCCCTGTCAAATGGAACCAGGGGGGCTATGACGCCGTCTTTGTTGACAATGGCCAAAAATTGATGCGCTTCGTTCAAGTAACTTTGGCAAATGAACATATGTTCAAAGAAGAGTATTTCAGCCAACTCTTGATCAAGCTAGCAGATAGCAATATGATCGAAGTGAGTATGGTTGAACTTGTTTTTGTCGTACCGATTGGAATGTTAAGTCAATTCAAGGTCCCAGTGGATGACCAAGGGTTCAAGAGGAGTGTTGTGGAGGTTGAATTTCCTTGTGGAGAGTGCGCGGGTAAAGTTGAAGTTATTGGTGTCGCGGTCGACGGTTGATGTCGATTTGAGTCAATTTTAATTTTCTTACGACATCGTTGCTTTAGAAAGACTTTCGTTTGTAAGATACTGTTCCGTAACGCAGTTGATTTATTGTGCACATGCTTGACGTGGTCAAGAAAATCGACTAATACCGGTCATACTCACCGGTCACACTCTTCCTCCTGCTTTCTTCTCATGTGGCGACAGAGAGTGCGACGATGAGCGCAATGAGCACCACCAGCGTTGCCCCAGCCATGCGGATCTGAAGCTTGGAATACGGATACAGCACAACGCCCAGAATACGGCGAGCCATGGGCGAGTACGGCGCGTACCGGGCCGGCAGATCCATCAGACTGTACTTGTAGATCACGCTCTTGCGATGCGAAAACGCGTCAAAGCCGAACTTGCCGTGATAGGCGCCCATGCCTGAGTTGCCCACGCCGCCAAAGGGCACACTGGGGTTGGCCAGCTGCATGAGGCAGTCGTTGACCATCATGCTGCCTGCCGAGGTCTCTTTGATCACGCGGGCCTTGTTTCTGGAGTTGGTGCTGAAGTGGTAGAGCGCCAGTGGCTTGGGTCGCTCGTTGATAAACTCAATCGCTTGAGTCTCGTCGCCATCGTAGTACAAGATGGGCAGCAGCGGTCCGAAGATCTCGTCCTGCATCACAGCACTGCGCTCAAAGGCAGCGAGATCGGTCTTGAAGTTGAACGCTGTGGGCTGAATAAACAGATCGCGTTCATCGGTGGCGCCTCCGTGGCTCATGTACTGGCGATCGGCCTCGATCAAACGCGCCAGGCGGTCGAACATGCGCTTGTTCACGATGCGACCGAGACTATCGGAGCTCTGCGAATCAGCACCGTAGAACTGGACGATGTACTTGTAGAGCAGGCTCGTGAACCGGTCGCCGATGCTGGAGTGGACCAACAGATAGTCCGGACGGACGCAGGTCTGGCCTGCGTTGGTGAACGCAGCCCAAGCGAGACGTCTAGCCGACAGCTCCAGATCGGCACTGGTGTCCACAATTGCAGGACTCTTGCCGCCCAGTTCGAGCACAATGGGCGTCAGCGTCTCGGCAGCGGCGCGCGCCACGACCTTGCCCAACACATGGGATCCCGTGGCGAAGATCATGTCGTACTTCTGCGCCAGAACGGCCTTGGACTCGTCCAGCCCTCCGTAGACATAGCGAACATACCGCTGGTCCACGTACTTGTCCAGCAGCGTCATGAGCGCCACGATCGTGTGCTTGACGGTGTCCTGGTCTGGCAGTCGGAGCAAGACGCAATTGCCTGCTCCAATGGCCGCGATGAGCGGCATGAGCGCAAGCTGGACCGGGTAGTTCCACGTGTCAATGATGCAAACGACACCCAATGGCTCAGGTACAATGTACGCCAGGCCAGGCAGATTGCACAGCGCGGTGGCAGCGAGCTTGGGCTTGGTCCAGGAGCTCAGTTCGTCCAGAAAGTCCTGGATCTCGGCCTTGATGAGCGCCAATTCGGTCGCGAAGGACTCGAGCGGGTGCTTGTGCAGGTCCTTCCACAGCGCGTCTTCCAAGAGCGGCATGCCTTCGTCCATGAGCTTCTGCAGCTGCTTGAGCAGATGCTTGCGGGTCGCGACGTCCTTGGTGGCGCCCGTGGCGAAGGACGCACGCAGTGACTTGACGATCTGCGGGATATCCTGCTGCTTGACGTCAGGCATCGGAGGCGCGGGGGCTGTGGCCCCGTAGGCTTGGGCGGGGGGAGCGGAGTTGTCCAGGATGGCCACGTAGGACTCGACCGAGGGCTGCATGCGCTCTGGATGGGGACGATTTGCTTGTGCCTCTTGCCTCGAGGCGTGACGAGCAGCCCATCTCCTCTGCTGACGTCTGGATGACGGCCAGCATCAACACTGGCCTGGAATCGACCTTAGAGGGGGACTTGGTGGACATATCGACGATAAAGAGGAGGAATAATGATGGGCTCATGTTGAGTATCGGTTATGAGAGGGAGACGATCGGACAGGTAAACCTTTCGTACATGCATAAATGGCATGAAAGGTATGCATTATTAGCACACGAAGACCTGTAGACCCGCAACACGACGTCTGAATTCTGTAACGAGGAGATCCGCATCATGGGCCCAATCAACTGACTCCATGCATTCAGGTGCACGCGAAAGAAGGTGACATCTGAGCGAAGAGTTTACGGCTGATCTGATGGAGCGACGATCGATTGGGTCGAACACATCACTGCAAGAGGCAGAAGATGTCATGAACAGGTAACTTGGATAGCGAGCGAGTTTCATCTCAGGCATCAAATCAAACCTGGACCTTGTTGGCTACATCCATCCTATGGCACGCATTGAATGATACGTTTTCACTTGAAAACCCGTGGTATATGCATAAAAGGCAAGTGTAACATGCATGAACATTCATTAGCACACGAAGAACTCATTCTCAAGTGTAGACCTGCGCCACAACGTGTCTTGGACAGGAGGCACGTACGCGCTGCACAAGGATCGCCTTCTGCTGCGTTGGGCTGCGACGTGAGACGTCTCGCTGTAAGGCGTAGGACGGCGTATCAACGCATTCGCTCGCACCTCGGAACAGTTGCAGCACTGCGAGCTCCGAGAGCACGCCGTGCCAGACCTTGAAGTCGTGCACGAGCCCATTGAAGCCGTACCAGCCAGCGAAATCGGCCGATGGCTTGGTCGTGTACAGTCCGCTGATGCAGCCTGTGCCGATCGTGAGGTACTGGAACCGAGCCCAGTCGCGGTGCAGCGAGCCCGTGGAGGCGCTACGAAGCACGCCATCCAGATACATCATCATCTGCCGCTCCTGGTCGTTGTAGCTCACGATGAGCTGGTACCACTGGTTGGGCACTAGCGACTCGGCCACGACCACGGGCGAATCCTTGTTCATCAGCAGACTGCAGAGTCGACCATGGGCGTCCACGAGCACCAGTGGACGGTGCACGTACGGCCACGCGTTGGCTTCGAACGCGATATCCTGAGCACCGAGCAGGATGCCGCCCGTGAACACGTCGCTGCCTTCGCTGAGACTGAACCAGAACTCGAATGTGAAGCTGCGAGTCATGGAGCCCAGAAGCCGCTCGGCTGAGCCAGGGAGCGTGACACCAGGACTGCGATCACGCCAACGGACATCACGTCGAAGTCCTTCGAAGTAGAAGCTGTCGGTCAGCAGTTGCGAGTCGCGTTGGAACGTGATGCGCAGAGGGCGAGGAAGGCCCTGAATGAGCGCACCAATCTCGTGACGGTTCATGCCGCGAGTGCTCTGCTCATTGATGGCCGCGATGAGATCGCCCGGACGCACCTTTTGAGAGGCCTCGATCTCGCCCATGGCGCCAGCACCTGAGCGCTGGAACTTGCTCACCACGACCTTGGTGCCGATCGAGTTGATCTTGATGCCGAGCCATTTCTGCTGCAGTGTCACCGTGCTTGTGGTGACCGTCGAATCGGGTTCCTCCTTGGTCAGAGCTGAAACAGACAGACGGCTGCCCACCTCACTAGAGAACGAGCTGCTTCTGGACGTGCGCAGTGCAGATGAGAAGTACTCCGAGTGACGTGGATCCGCGTAGCTGTTGCGACTGCTAGTGGTACTAGCGTTGCTGTTTCGCCGAGCAGCCAACGCGATTGAAGGTCTGCCGCAGGCCACGTCCCGCTTGGCTTCTTCCTCCGCCAGCGCTGTGATCTCCTCCACGACCGTCGTCATGCTGGGGCGACTGAGCGGATTCGTGTCACACATGGCCTCAATCAGAGTCCAAACGCTGTCGTCTACATTCGCAGACCGATCGGGAAGCTCTCCATTGAGTACACGCCTGTGGACGCTGTGGTCGTCCAAAAGCCCCCAGGGCAGATCGCCCGTGATGGCTTCCAGAACGCACAAGCCCAGTGAGTAAATGTCGGACGCTGTGGTTGGAGGCTTGGCAGACAAGACCTCTGGCGCCTTCCATCGTAGCGCATGCGTGGTGGTCAGCGCTGATACTGTTGCCGCAGCCTGGCTCTTTGCAGACTCCTGTTGCTCGTGCTTCTGGTTATCGTTGCCTGGATCGTCTTCTGGCTGCTGCGACGCTTGCTTAATTGCGTTCTTCTGGTCGCAAACCACTTGGTCCATGAAGCTCATGTGGCCCAGCTTGGCCCGGCCGTCGTCGCTGATGAAGATTTGCGCACAGCGCAAGTCGTTGTGCAGGATCTTGTGGTCGTGGAGACACAGCAGCGCTGCAGCCACTTGAGCCAGTAGGCGGAAGGCCATGCGGCGGTGGTCAATCGATATGCTCAGGTACTCTTCCAGACTCACGAGCGAGTGACCGGAGACGCTCGGCCGCTCCATGACCACGAAGGGCGAGCCCGAGAGGTGGCATCCTCCGTACATCTTGAGCAGATTGGCGTGCTGCACTGGATACCACAGCGCCATATCCCTCTGCACGGCCACTGAACCTCCATCGTCATCAATTGCCTTGCTCCAGCGCTTCACGACCACATCCACGGTCGTCTGGGGCGAACTTTGCCACACGCCATGATACAATTCCGCGCTCTGGCTACCGCAGAACGGCTCCCGATTGCTCTTAAGCTGGACAGGCGAGAGGAACCAGGCTGGGAGATCCGGGATGCCGACTTGTGCGAAGCTCAGGATCCGACGCAGCGCAGCGCGAAGCACATCGACGTGGTCGCCGCCCGTGGTTGTCGTGACCGATACCTGGTGTCCGTTGCTGCTCTGCTGCAGCGCGCTCTTGATGATCGCAAGCGCTGTTGCTTGAGCCTTGCGGTCGTCACGCAGCTCCGTGTACAGCGAATCGCTGTCCGTGACCAGCTCCATCAGCCGCAGCTCGACGCGCTCGCAGTTGGCGTCCCACTCGTCCTGCCAGTCGGAGTTCATGCCGTCCAGCGCATCGATACGCAGCATGCGCACAAGCGCATCCATGTCGGTGTGGAGCGCTCGGAACTGCATCAGGCGGCGGTCGTCCGCCAGTCGGTGCACGAGCGATTTGCCCTCGAGCTCATGCAGCAGCGCGGCAAAGCGCATAACGAGGCCCAGCAGTCGCTCGCGCTCGGCCTGGTGCGCTCCGCCGCCCACGCGCACGGGGAACAGACGGTCCACCTGGTCGCAGATGCAGCTGAGGCGGCTGTGGAGCTGCTCACAAAGCGGTGCGAGCTCCTGCAGCTGCGCACAACGCGAGCGGAGCTCCTCGAGCACTTCGCTCATGGCGCTTGTTGCGTTTTTCTGACTTGGAGAATGACCAGCAGGCATCCGAGGGACTGGAGAAGGAGACATTTTGATTTGTGGAAAAAAGGTTGGGTACATATATTTACAGCCAATGAACGTCAGTTGCATGAAGTTTGCAAGGAAAACCCAGTGAGAACACAGGTATACAGTATACATGGTACCACTTCCCATCTACGGGACTGAGGCGCCCCACTGGTTTTCGTCCTCGATGAGGATCTTGCGCTTGCCACGTTTGGTTATCAACGGCCCCAAGACCGCGACCGGCTTGGGCGAGGGCCGCAAGAACCGCAGGTGGTTGTCCGACTTGGTCGCCTGCACTTCGTCTAGCCAGCTGACGACATGCATGTGCCCGTAGGTCTCGCCTAAGAAGCGGACCCCTTCGAGGTCGATGCAGTCGGGGTAGTTCTCGTAGAGCCACTCGAGCTGCCTTAGCTGGCCTGTCTTGGCAGAGTTGCGGGCCGAGAGGTTGATGTGGCTTCGTGCGGAGGTCGCATGCATAGGGTCGAACAGTGAGCCCCAAATCGCGAACTGCCCATGCACCGCGGCGTGCTCCATGGCCGACTGAGTCGACACGATTTCGTGTCGATTGTTGCGCAGGAAAGTGACAACGTCAAGCATCCCTTGGTTGGCTGCGCTGTCCATGCTCTTGGCTGTCCTCGGCTCGGTGCGTATGCAGCCATTCTACCACGTGGAGATGGCCGTTGCTGGCTGCACCGTCCATGGCTGCTGTCGTACAGCCCTCTCTGCGATGCGAATGAAGCCATTGCACGACATGAAGGTGGCCATTCGTCGCCGCAAGGTCCATCGCTCGTGTCGAGCAACCTTCCGGTCGATTCAAATGGAGCCATTGCACGACCTCAAGGAAACCATTGGCTGCTGCCAGGTCCATGGCCTTTGGCACCGGCGCCATTCCGTCAGGCAGGCTGTGATCGTGGAGCCATTCAAGTACTTCAAGGTGATCTTGGGCAGCCGCTCCTTCAACTGCTTGGGGTGAGCAGCCTGCGTTGGTATACTGATAGATCCATTCGAGCATATCCAGATGCCCGTTAGCAGCCGCCAGGTCCATGGCTGCGACTGAGCAGCCTTCGTTTCGGTGCGAATGCAGCCAATGGACCACGTCCAGATGGTTGTTGCCTGCCGCTGCGTCCATGGCTTGAGTCGTGCATCCTTCCAGTCGATTGAAATGAAGCCACTCGACCACGGCCAGGTGGCCGTTTCCAGCAGCGGTATCCATGGCGTTCGTTGAGCATCCTTGAGCTGTGTTGGCAGCCAGCCAAGCCACGACAAATAGATGACCACCTGAGGCCGCTACATCCATTGCCGTCGTTGTGAGCGCAATACCAGAGTCGTGCAGCCATTGAACTACGTCAAGATGACCACCTGCGGCTGCACATGCCACGAGATCCATGGCGCTGTTGTTGGTGGCGACCTTCCAGTCTCCACGTCGGCAAAGTATCAACCACTGGAGGACCTGCAACAGACCACAACCAGCTGCGGCCGCGATGACTTCCGGACCGCAGTTGTCAGAAGGGTACTGCTTATGCAACCATTGCGCGGCTGCGAGGTGACCCCCCAACACGGCTTCACGCAGCGCCGCGGACGACTCCATTGGGCAGGTAACTTGAACTCAGCCATTCCAGCACGAGAACGAAGCCATGGCGAGCTGCCATGCGCATGGCCTCACTGAATCGCTCGATTCGATAATGGCGACTTACTGACTCCGTGGCTGCTAGTCGCTGCATTAAATGCACGAATCCTCGGCGCGCTGCCTTGATCAGTGTCCAGTTCGCGAACTCATCCAAGTTGGTCTCAATCAGATTCACAATCCGTGGGATCCACAGGCGGTCGTGGCAAACCACAAGCACACATGTGAGGACGGGTTTGATCGAGTGCAGCATTGCGGTCATCTTTGGTCGCTGTCGGCACAGCAAATCAAAAAGTGAGCCTCATTCTCAAAACTCAGTCCCATCATGGCTCCGTGGAATGATGACACATCACATCTACTGGCGTCATCGAGGATCCAAGACAGATGATCGAAAAAGGCTCTTCAACTGTGGACGCTCATTGGGCTCCTCCTCAGCTTAGCAAGCACGATGCGATTGCGAGGGAGCGCCCATGATGCCTTGATTGTGATCGATGTATCGAAAGACACGCGCCATATTGGGCACACGATAGCATGCAGGTTCTGGAGGCCACAGTGGGACTCATCCTCAGCACACGAACCGACACATACAGTAGGTTTCGTGCACGGCCGCCATGGTGGGCACCTTGGGATTGGTCGAAAACACAGCGGCGATCTTTCACGGACACATGCTGTTTAAAACATTGGACTCCAATGTGCGGTCCGCAGATGGTCGGGACCCGACGGAGCCGCAAAAATGCGATCTTGGGTGGACCGAGCAGTCGCGATCGAGGACATGGAAGATATGGCTGGCGAAGGCCTCAGACGGGAGCGCAACAGGCCGCAAACAGTCGCCCCAGTTTAGTTAACGCTTCATTTCTGCTTTTCCTGCTGTCGTCCGCAACCGCAACTCTGAGAAATGAAGGTCTCCGCCATTCTCACGCTCGTGGCGTTCGCCCTTACTGCGTCCGTGGCCAATGCCGGTAGCCTGCGTCAGGTAGACAACGAGCCCGACCTCATGGAAAAGAAGGACTTTGACCACGTCGAGAAGAAGGACTTTGATCGCATGGAGAAGAAGGACCCCGATGTGCCTGTGAAGGATATCATCGACGACACCCTGGAGAAAGTGCGCCCCCAGCACCCGACCCGCATGGACGCGCACCACTCCACGCGCCTGGAGGCCCACACGTTCACTCAGGTCAAGATGGAGGCTCGCAAGCCCATTCAGGCAAAGATGGAGTCTCACAAGTCCACGCAAGCGAAGATGGAGGCCCGCAAGCCCATCCAGGTCAAAATGGAAAGCCACAAGACCACGCAGACGAAAATGGAGTCGCACAAGACCCAGGCCAAAATGGAGAGTGCCCATGCTTCGGGTACTTGGAATGCGTTCAAGACTACACCGCCAAAGATGGAGAGCCACAAGACCCAGGCCAAGATGGAGAGCAACCACCATAATCACCGTTAGGTCTTGATCTGGATCTTGATCTGGAGCGAGAGTGTGTAGCGTCTTTCTCTTTCAAACCAACCACAAGCGTTAACCTAGTAATGCATTTCACTTCTTCGACGATGCTTTCGTTGGCTCTTGGGGCATGAGAAGTTGTTGCCTGCCTTCGCAGGGGGACTGTTCACGTGGCAACCGCAGTGAGTACTCTATGGGAAGGATCCGTGCACCCACTTCTCTACAAGACCACTTGATTGTGGGCCAGAGTGCGATCCATTGAAAGGTCGCCGCCTGGTAAAGACCCAAAGCGACCACAGCCGCAGGAATGCGATCTTGTCGCCCGAGTAGTCGCTGCCGAGGATATGAGGCCCCAGGTTCACTTGTGGTTGGAGAGCGACCCTCAAGAGATCGTAGTGCGGTCGGCCGCAAACAGTCGCCCACCCAATCCACGATCAGTTGAGGCCTCATTTCCGCTTTTGCTGCTACTCGTCCCCACGACCGCAACCCAGCCACACACCACTGAACGATGAAGGTCTCCGCCGTCCTCACGCTCGTGGCGCTCGCCCTCACTGCGTCCGTGGCCAATGCCAGTAGCCTGCGTCAGCTTGGTGATGAGCCCGACCGCATGGAGAAGAAGGACCCCGATGTGCCTGTGAAGGATATCATCGAAGACACCCTGAAGAAGCTGCACCCTCAGCACCCGACCCGCATGGAAGCGCACCACTCCACGCGCATGGAGGCCCACAAGTTCACGCAGGCCAAGATGGAGGGTCACAAGACTCAAGCCAAGATGGAGTCGCACAAGACCCAGGCCAAGATGGAGTCACACAAGAACACCCAGGCCAAGATGGAGTCGCACAAGTCTACCCAAGCCAAGATGGAGAGCAACCACAACAAGCACAAGCACATTTAGGTCTTGACATGGATCTCACGAGAGTGTGGAGCGAAGGAAGGTATGGTGTCTCTACGTCCGTGCGCATGTGCTCTGCTCTGTATGTTGTGTCTTTGACCATTCAAGCCACAATCGCCATCAACCCAGCCACGTAATTCTTCTTGCTAGTAATGCATTCTACTTCGTTTGTTATGATCTCAATGTCTTGGCCTTCCTGAAATGATCTGTCTTGTCATCCACCGTCTACACAGTCTCTAATTGATAGGCCAAGATACGGGCGCCCTTTCATTGCAGGATCCTTAGATTGGCACTTGAACGTCTGGCCAGAAATCGTCCATGCGCTGAGAAGTCGCGACTCTTGGCTCATGAAGGTCGTTCAGCCGCAGGATTCTTGTATCCTGAAACTCGAGGACTCTTCTCATTTGCAAAGTATCCTTTTCACACAGAGATGAAGCTCGCGACGCTCGCCTTGGCTTTGGTTATCATGCTCTCTCTGCTCGTGGCGAGCGATGCCAGTCTATATGATCCGGAAGGCTCAACCGGCCGCATGGAGAAGA
>JAADXR010000431.1:0-26377 GCA_023337935.1 Elongisporangium anandrum
ATAACGTCGTCCCTGCTCGAATGCGTCCCTCCAGCTATGCCATTGGGTTATCATTCATTCGCCATTTCTTGGAATGGGCAGGATTTTGTTGTTGCAGATGACCAGCTACTTGTTTACGAGCAAGTATCAGTTGAATCTATTTATCCGTTGTACGGAAGTATCGATAGTGCGCCGCAGAACGAAGCATCTGCAGGGGAAACTACATATTTATTAGATGGAACGCTTGGAGACTTTACTGGCTTTAACATCGATGAAGATTACTCCGGCTTCGTTGCTGATGGAGATTACTCCAGCTATTTTGTTCATGTGGATGACGACGGATCTAAAGTCAGCGATGATACCGTTTACTACGACAAGGACGTCGCTACTCCGTCCGAAGAGCCAACTATTGATGGCATTTACCTCAGCCTTTTTGCTCGTCAAACAATATCGGCACTCTCCTATGAAAACACCGCTGGTGCTTCGATGCCTGCAATTGAATGGGTCTTTCCAGCGACGATTTTTAAACGAGATTCGCCTTTGATTCGAGTATTTGGAAGCAAGTTCTTGGATTCACCGCTTTTAAGATGCCAAGTTGGAGGAGTTTTTCTACCTGCTATTTTTCATTCGAACACGCTTATTGAATGCGACTTGAATTCACTGGACTATAGCCTGATTACAGATTCAATGCTTGTGGTGGAGGTATCTAATAACGCGCACGACATTACAAATAGCGAGATTGATGTTTCTCTGCAAGATCCGATCCAGCTTCGAAGCATTAGTCCGGCTAAATCGACGATCAATAGCCCTGTTACCGCAACAATTGTCGGGAATTCTTTTTCGCGCTTGCAAAATTTGATTTGCCTTATAGGCGAATC
This sequence comes from Elongisporangium anandrum, assembly GCA_023337935.1. NCBI lineage: Eukaryota > Oomycota > Peronosporomycetes > Pythiales > Pythiaceae > Elongisporangium > Elongisporangium anandrum. The sequence goes on from JAADXR010000431.1 coordinate 858, forward strand.
TACGATCGTGATTGCCAAATTTATATCGGACCAGCGGATTGAGTGCGTCTTACCAGCTGTGAGCAGAGCGATGACTGTGCAAGTGGCCGTATCAGGCAATGAGATTGATTATACATCAAAGTCGGTATATTTCGAGTACACAGACGTTGTGATTACTTTCAGTGTTTCACCAGCGTCGGGGCCGTTTGATGGAGGCACTTTAGTGTCTATCGCTGGTCAAGGCTTTGGAGATTCTGATAATGTGTATTGCGTCTTTGGTCCAAGCATTAGTCAAGCGCGTGTAATCTCGCCTGAACAAGTCGAGTGTGAGTCTCCACCACATATTAAGGGCACCGCTTCCGTCGTTGCCTTCTCTATCAAAAAGGTTGAGACGTCACTCAACGAAATTGTTGGTTCCGCTCCACAGATGCTGTCATCCGCTGATATCACATTCGCGTATGTGGCTATGCCTGCTTTGTCTATAGATGCTGGAGCTCTGGATGAAATTGATAACATCGAGTCGGATATCCTGCTCGTTCCAGCCATCCTACCATCTATTTATACGGTTGAAGACGACACAAACGCAGACCTTGGTGATTCGTTCAAACTTCAAGCTGAAGTTGACGATTCCGACTTGATATCGGCGGTTCCTTTGGCTGTGAATCCTCCTCTCTATAGCGAGTTACAGAAACATTGGCTCACTACGCTCGACAGCCATGCTGACGAATCGCTTCTTGAGGCCAATTATGCTGATCTTGATACCGACGCGGGACACTTTGAGCTCAAGGCTGATAAATCACGAGCGCTTGGATTAACTCCGTTGAATGGCGTTGTGTCTGGTGGAACGATCGTGAATATCTTTGGTGAAAAGTTCGCTCTCGATCGCGCGTATACTTGTCTGTTTGGTACGCACGTAAGTGCCGCAGAATATGTGAACCTAACTCACATTGGCTGTCGAACACCTACAGCGTTAGCTCCAGGACGTGTAGCGGTCAAGGTTTCTGACAATGCAATCAACTACTCTGCGGTCAATTTGTCTTTTACATATGAAGATCCACTATTTGTGACCAAAATCTATCCGTTCAGTGGTGACCTGGAAGGTGGAGCACTTGTCAACGTGATTGGTGGTGATTTTATTCCAGGCAGGAAGAACAACTACTGCCGATTTGGCGATACGGTTGTCGACGCCACCGTTATCTCTGCAACGATGATGCAGTGTTTGACACCTCCGCTTAAGCGCATTCGAGAAGTTCAAATGCTGCGCATAGCACGACGGAGCTTTATCCCTGATATCCAGCGCGTGACAATTTCTGCGAATTCAGTACTAGCAACAGTGCAAGAGGTCCACATGACTGCTGACCCCATTCTGCCAGAAATCCAGGAATTCCGCATTTACGGTGATGACGTACCAGAAATTCAGCTACTCAGTGTCAGCTCTCAAGCGTTTTCCGGAGAGATTTTTTCAATCAGCACCAGCGTGCAGTCACAAGTAAACGAGATTCAAGTGGTTCAAATGCGAGCAAGTTCTTTCATTGGAGGTTCATTTCGACTAGCGCTCGAGGGTAAAGAAACAATTGCCCTGGCGTCATATGCCACGTCAAGTGAACTTGAGTCAGCGCTTGAGCAGCTAGAAAACGTTGGCTCGGTCTCTGTTACCAAATCAATTAGTGATAGCGCTGGGTCCTGCTTTTGGGAAATTCAATTTTTAACGCGATGTGGCGACGTGCCAATGCTATCAATTAAGAATCTCACATTGTTAGACTCGGGATCCCATGACCTAGCACTTGATGTACTGGAGTTTGTGAAGGGTCAAGGCACGCCGTTGATGGGCTCATTTCAGCTTATAATCGACGGCTCCACCTCGGCCTTGATTGAATATGATGTGACTGCGGCTGATATGAAGAGCGTTTTGAGCCCATTGAGTGGTTTTGGGGGATCAGTTGATGTTATACGAAATGGACCATTCATAAACAACGCGTACGAATGGATCGTAAGTTTTTCTGGATACCCCGATCGAGTGCGTACCGTCACATCAGTCACGAGTCAGCTTGCTAGTGGTAGTGGCGTTGTATCAGTAAACCTAATTTCCTCTGGAGCCAAATCGGAGCAGCAACAAGTGACAACACCACAATCTAGCGGTAGCTTTACGTGCCAGCTCAGTGGATTTGGTCGATCTGGATCCATTTCTTTTGATGCATCAGCAACCAACTTTAAAAGTGCATTTGATTTCAATATTTTTGGGCGTGTGGATGTCACAGGCAACGCTGGAGGTCCTTGGACGGTTATTTTTCTGGATCTTGCAGGCTCTCTCAATTTGTTGGACTGTGGATCTCCTCAAACCACTGTGAGACTCGTTCAAGGCACAGGAAGTGATCTCTCTGGGGTATTTCATGTGGGGCTTCGTGGTCAACTGTGTACAACAGACCTTCCGTACAATATTGCTGCAACAGACTTGGAAAGTGAACTCAAACAGTGTTTGAACATACCAAATCTCAGCGTTTCAGATGTATCACCCACTCGGGCTGGCAATATTTCATGGCAAGTGACTTTTCCCAGCACTCAAGGAGACGTGCCTCTTCTCGATGTTGATGGTTCAGATCTTCAGGGTGAAGCTCCTATGATTTTCTCTACTGAGCAGCAAAAAGGAAATCAGGTGGCTGGGATTGTTCAACTTCAATGGCAAAATGTGACTTCGTCGCCATTTTCTACAAACGCAACCAACGATTTGATACAGCAAGCATTGGATTCGATGAATACAAGCCACATCATCGTCAGTGCTGCGAATTCTCTTCCTGCTCGCGGGATGCTCTTGCGGATCACCTTTCCTTTGGGTCTTGGTGATGTTCCCATAGCGTCGATTGTTGCCAGCGAAAAGCTCTCAGGTTCTGGTATTAAATTGGAGACACGAACACTTCAGAATGGGTCACAGCATATTAATGGATCGTTTGTGCTTGTGTATGATGGAGTTCAAACGCCTCCATTAGCATGGAATATATCTGCAGAGGAACTGGCGATGACCTTACGCTTTCTAAAAACGGTCCCAGACGCAGACGTGAGAGTGACTCGTACAGTTCTCGGCGCTTCGGGGGGTATGACTTGGAGTATCACGTTTCCGCTCGGGTTGAGCCATCCAGCTGCTGTACTGATTCCAATATATGCAAACACTCTCACAGGATCGAATGTTAACATGACCGTACGTATGATATCGCAAGAAACTGCGCAACTAGGTGGAAATATTCAGCTGCGATATATCAACCAAACTACCAGCAGAATTGATATTACTGCGTCGAATTCCGATGTGAAAGCAGCATTAATGAGTCTGAGCACTGTCGGTGATATCAACGTCAGCTCAACCCATGGAAATAACACTGTACAATGGTATATCACATTCTTGTCCATACAAAATTCGGTAGCAACCTCAGCCTTACTGGAGGTTGCGCAGACCAATTTAACTGGTGACTCCGCTGGTGCTACGGTGCTGAGAACTCAAGTAGCGAGCTGGAACGCAATTCAAAGTCTGAAAATTTACACAGCAGCTATTCAATCGAACGTGAACTTCACTGTCACGTGGAATGGAGTTACGTCAACTGAAATCGGGAATGCAAATATGACAGCATCACAGTTCCAAAGTATACTACAGACCATTCCTGGCATGGGCTCTATCAAGGTCGAGCGCTTTGCATCGACCGCAGGTGTTGGATTTACTTGGATGGTTCTGTCTTTGGATCTCTCACTGACGTCGCTACCGCAAATGACGATCCAACTTACGAATCCAGCGCCAGCAGATCTTGTGGTGCAAATCCGAAGCTACGCACCGACCGTGGCACCACTGGCAGGAACATTCAAGCTGAAATATGGCTGGTCTTGTTCAGAATTGACGATTGGTGGATACTGCACGCCTGCCCAGACGACATCGCTAGCATATAATGTTGGCGCATCTTCTCTAGCCCACGCACTTTCCCTGCTGCCCAATATGAACAATGTGGCGGTTACACAAGATTCAGCCACAATCGCTGACCTGGATTATCGCTGGTTGATTACGTTTCCGTATGCATTTGGAACGGTGCCTCTGCTTGTTGTCGATGCGAGTGCGCTCACTGGTAGTGGGCTTGTCGTTACTACGGAAGAACTCCAAATGGGCGTTGGCCTGAGCGGGGCTCAAGTGGCACTGGAGGTGTCATCTAATGGACAAGATTACTCTAGCAGTGGGGTGGTATATCGGTACGCTCCCACACCGACAGTGGAATCGCTGATGCCAAATCATGGGCCACTTGCAGGTGGTACTGAAGTGATCGTGAGAGGTCGCAATTTCCTCAATACGTCTAGTCTGCGTTGTCAATTCGGCAGCAATGTTGTCTCTGCAGCCACATTCATTAACTCTTCGTGCCTGACGTGTATTGCTCCTAGTGGCCGTGCGTTAGGAGAAGTCTTTGCGGAAATATCCAATCATGGACTCTACGGCAACGCAAGTTATACGACAAGCCGGAGGATATTCACATACGACCAGGAAATAGTCATTCGTGATGTATTTCCGGTACAAGGCCCCGTGACAGGCAACTTCTCGGTGCTTATTGATGGTGGACCGTTCCACACGACCGACGATATATACTGCAGATTCGCTGAGGTGGCTGTTCAGGCCACTTGGAACAGCTTTGACGAGATTCTCTGCATGGCGCCTCCTCATTTACCAGGAACTTACCCACTTGAGGTGACTGTGAACGGCCAAGATTACACTGACACTGGATTTCCGTTCCTCTACTATGCGGAGCAAGGCGTCCATCGAATTGACCCCGTGTTCGGACCCGCGATCGGCGCTGGCACCACTGTCATGATAGAGGGTGCTGGCTTCGTGAACTCGTCCTATCTAACGTGCTGGTTTGGTTATCTCATGAGTCCGGGTGTGTTTGTCAGTCCCTCAAGGATGAAATGTGTGACGCCTCCGCTCTCTAAGTACAGTGGCGGTCTGGAGGCTATTCCGCTGTCAGAGCATCGTAATACGTATCCGGATCCGTCCACGGGCAGTATATTCCTCTTCCCGACAGCGCATTTCTATCCGCTGTACCTGACGCGACTCGTGACCTTGGAGGTGTCAAACAATCAGCAGGATTTCACGATCGGCGGCATCAGCTTCCTCTATTACAATGACACAGTTCTGGACGCTGTCTACCCGAGCAGCGCGTACGACGTTCCAGAACTCTCGATCTTCGCTCGAGGTCGCAACTTCATCAATTCAACGTCTCTGACCTGTCGAGTGGGGCGCAACATTGTTAACGCAACTTTCGTAACGCCAGAGCTGCTCTTGTGTATCGTCAGAGCTGCCATGGCCGATAAGCTCAACACGAGTGTCAACGCGATCCCACGTGCTGCTCGCACTGCACTGGTCTCCGTTGCAAACAACGGACAGGACTTCACAAGCAGTCGCGTCGCGTTTGAGTTTCTGGGTTCATGTCCAACGGGGTCATACTGCCCAGATGAGCTCCAAGGGCGCAAGCTAGACTGTCCAAGAGGCTCTTTCTGTCCTGGAGTTGGCAACCGCAACTTCACTCTCTGTCCTCGCGGCACGTACCAGCCGCAGATTGCGCAGGCCGTGTGTCTGCGGTGTCCGATTGGATACCACTGCCCGCACACAGGCATGCACGTGCCTAGAGTTTGTCCCGCGGGGTTTGTGTGCGATGTGACTGGGATCGAAGAAGTGGAACAGCCGTGTCCTGAGGGCCATTTCTGTCTGGAAGGAACGGCGACCGTCTCAGTAACCTGTACGCCGTTAGGACGGACGGCGGGGCTTCTCGTATCGGCCATCGAAACAGAAAAGCCCTCAACCAGGCGACGGCGAAGCGACCCAGCTCATTCAAATTACGCGGTCGGTGTGCGCAAGAGCGGCTGCTGGAACAACGAGACGTCCGATTTCGGACTGCAACTGAGCTCCACAAGCAGCCGATTCTGGATGGAGCTGCGCCAGCTGCCGTTGTCTCCAGAGTCAGCGTTTTCGCCAATTCGCGGGCGCTTCTGTCTCGATGATTCATGCCTGAAACTCGCTGATGCCGACAACTTGCGGGTACAGGATGACAATTTCGACTATTCATCGACTGGATTCGCACTACGACGGCCGATTGCTTGTTCCCCTGGAAGCTACTGTCACCCTGGAACAGCCGGCAACGACCTCACGATGAAGAACTTTTCACTGCCGCAGCCATGTTACGAGAGCATGTACTGCCCTGAAGGTAGCACGAGTCCGATGGGTGCTGCTTCGTGTGCGCCTGGATTCTACTGTCCATTTGGCACTCGGATCTCGTGTCCGGCAGGCACGTACTGCCCTCGCAGCGGTCTCATTGCACCTGTTGCGTGTCCTCCCGGTACTTTCAACGGCATGATCGCGCAAAGCGCCTGTACGCCATGCCCTGTGGGCTACATCTGCCCCGGATTCGATCGGATCATGCCAGTCATCTGCCCCGCAGGCTTTGTCTGCAGCAAGCAGAACCTCTCGTCACCCAACAGCCTCTGTCCACGTGGATTCTACTGCTTGGAAGGGACAGCAACGTCGGACGGCTTCCGCAATGATACGCGTCTGCGACCGTATCCCTGCAAGCCAGGCACGTATTGTGTAAAGGGCGTGGTCGCCGACACGGTCGTGACGGGCGACTACAGGTACCCTCAGAACTGCACCGAGGGCTTCTACTGCGAGCTCGGCTCGTTCACTGCCACTGGCTCAGGTCTTTGTCCGCGAGGCTTCATTTGCCCAAGTGGCACAGCCGTGCCCATTCCGACTGAAGTAGGAACGTACGCAGATCTGGAAGGCATGATCTCTGCAGCTGACTGTGCACCAGGCTACTACTCTCCAACCATCGAGTCCACAGAGTGCATTCCCTGTCCTCCGGGTACGAGCTGCGAGAACGACGGCACTGCTGTGGCCAGCATCTGTCCGCCTGGCATGTATCGCGGCAGTCTTACAGCCGACGGCATCTCGTGCCTCGCGTGTCCGCAGGGCACTTGGTCCAAGAACTGGGAGATCCGAGGCGTCGAGGAGTGCATCAAGTGCCCGCCAGGCTCCGTTTGTCCGATCGACGGTATCACGTATCCGTGCACCAATGGCGATCTGCCGGGGCTGTATGAGCCGCTCTCAGGTAATCTGACCTACACGCAGTGCCTGAACATGGGCGATTCGTACTTCTTCGGTGTGTTATTGGAGCCGTGGATCGATGCCGAGGGCCACGGGCCCCATTTCCTGCCAGCTCGCAACGGCTCTTGCTACGTGAACTCGAACCCTCGAGGTTCCGTTTTGTATCAACGCCTGGCGGATTTCCACGGTCCCATGTATGAACTCAAGACGGGCATTCCGCATCAAGGCTACGGTGACGGAAGTCAGAGCCGTGCTCCTTCGATCTTTGGCCGTGGCTCGCTCGTGATCGATCTTGACGTCGCGCAGATGTATGATGCAGCACGAAACTGCACCAAGGGCTTTTTCTATGAGAATCAGTGGTTCCCTGGCACCTGTGAGGCCGATTTGTTTTGCGCCTCCGCTCTGTTCACGTCGGACGAAGTCGTCTCGCAGGCTCAGCCGTGTCCGGAGGGCTACGTGTGCGATCTGAACACGACTTCGTCCACTGCCATGGCGCATTTGTGTCCTGCTGGCTACGTCTGTGGCCCCGGTACGACGCCGGATCTAAACCTGGAAGCTCCGCTCGGTCAGCTCTCGCAGCTCTGTCCGGCTTCGTATTACTGCGCTGAGGGCACAGCCGAGTCGCAGAAGGAGCTCAACCTGTGTCCTGCTGGGTACTTCTGCCCCACTGGCACCGTGAATCCGTACGTGGGCACGATGGCGAACGACGGTCTGCGTCGCCGACTCACGGCCGACCAAGTCAATCCGTTTGCTCACATGAACTACACCAAGTACATAGGTGATGGAGATATCCGAGTCGTCTCGGCCCACGACATGCGCTGCTTCAACGGCATTGACAGTGATCTGCTCCAGATCTTCCACCGCTACGAGCGCACCGACGGTAGCCACGCGATCATCAACCGTGCGCTTGAGAACGATTTGACGTGCGCGCGCGACCACAAGTGGCGTCATGTGAACCTCGCATGGCGTCGTAACGAATGTGACTGTGCCTCGCAGGCTGCGATAGTGCAGCGAGTTTACCAGCTCTGGCGATGCACGGTGGCTCCGTCGCAGCCCAAGCCCACCGTGTACAACCGCAAGATGTACGGGTGGGAAACAGCGCACAATCCGTCGAAGCAGTGCGTCTTCCCCAGCGGCAACGGAGGCAGCCCAGTGAATCTAGAAGCTGCTCTGAGCTCCACGGGGATGCTCTTCCAGACGTCGTGGGTAGACAACGTCTACTTCTCGTCCTATGCGGAGCTGAAAACGGCCGTGGAAGCAGGTTACAAGGCGCAATTGAGTGCGATTCCGTCGTCCAGCACGCAGGTGGATCCATTTTCGTACGATCTGCACCACGCCATCTCGATAATCGACGTGTACGGAGAAGAAACGATCGCGATGATTGCTCAAGCAGACTCGACAGTTCTTCGCTTCGATACTTGCTCCTGCCCAAATATGCTCAAGTGCCCCAACGGCACAACGTCTGCTGCCGGATCGGGCGATATCTACCATTGCGTCAAGACTGGATCGGAGATTTTGCAGCGACTCACACCGATTCCCACGTCTTTCGATCGACTAGTGAACGGGACGGACTATATGGACCTCTCGGGCATGGACAAGGGCATCGGGACTATCGAGTTACAGCCGCTCGAGGTGGCTGTGCTCACTATCAACACGACGCAGGTCTCACGCAATCTCACGTACAAAGATCACTACCAGATCTCTGTGTACCACGACTGCAAGCCGTGCCCTCCCAGGTATTCATGCAATCTCAAGTCGACGCCACCGAGCTGTACATATCCCGAAGGAGACAACACGACAGCCACACGGCTGTTTGATGCATGTGTGGAGGAGAAAGGCGACGAAAATCTGTGTAATGCTATGCCATACTACTGCGAAGCACGCACGTATGCTTACCTGAACTCAGACGGATCCAATACGAGCGTCTCAGCCGACGGCTGCTGCTCGTGTGAGCGTATGGAGATGCCGTATTACTTCACAGATACAACTGCAGACCTGGGATACTCGGACAACAAGCACAAGTACCTGCAGTTCAGCATCACGGCAGTCGTGGCGATAGAGATCACGGTCGTACTTGAGCTGCTGCACGGACTGTACGTGCAGGACTTTAAAGAAAGCTTCACTGAGGACCGGTTCGACATTACGATCTTCACGCCGTCGCGCGCAGACTACGCACCAACGACGCCTTCGACAAACGCATTCTTTGCGGTGATGGAGCAGTCTACATACGACGATCTGGTTCTGCCGCTCAATCTGCCCGAGTCCAGTCAGCGTGTGGCTGGCACCGCCACTTACGAGCGCGCTTTTGAGAACTACGCGTTTATCGATCGGATGTCGGATATCTTAGTAGGCGACCCAGATTACCCGATCAAGCATGACTTCACACGCAACACGGAGCAGAACAGCATCGGAGGAGTTATAGTCACGGCGTCGACGGAGAATTCGAGTGATTCGACCGACAACAGCTCGTATATTGTGACTCCCACCGACTACTTTGGATTGTATCCGACTCCTGATGCGCTGACGGACGTACTTCGAGCTGATACGTGGTGGAGCAACGTACTAAACGGAACAGACACCATTGCGCTTCCGTATCTGCCGTTTTTCTCCAACTGTCGAGGATTTGACTCGCACATTTGGATCGCGAAGCTGCTGGAATCGCATCCCGATTGCGAGTTTGTCAGCTACGAATCCACGGTCGAAGTGAACGAGTATCCGTGGAAGAAGAAGACCACTCCGAACGCAGACAAGTGCATCATCGACTACACAGTCGGCACGACGTCCCTCGAACGCGGCATCACGCTCCCGTGTCTGTACGAGGAAGATTTAGAGGCTGGTGCCGACAAGACCAGGTGGTACGAGGCCTCAGCCGGAACTGTGCTTTTCTATTTGACGCGAGATCCGATGTCAGCGGACGACTTTGTTGGGACGAGCAGCGACGACGGCTGGGGTCGCACGTCCACGATCAACGGCTACGTGGGCTCGGACAACCTCATTCCGGTCAAAGGTACTGAATAATGACATGCAGGCATTTGGTCTCTGTACTAACCCTTTGGTGATGTGATGGCACTTTGTAGTCGGCACGGGTGCCGGCCAGTCACTTGTGGTTCCGCAGGAAGTGTATCTGAATCTGAGCTACTACCAGATGTCCCAGGGAACGAAGCGGCTTGTCGAAGCAGACGTGAACTTCGGTCGGTTGTGCACAGTGTCGCGCTCTACGAGTGTGATTGCGACCATGGCCAAGAAAAACATCTACCCGTGCACCATCAGCGCAGCGACAGACAAGATCGCGTCCAATGATTATTCTCTCTACGTGACCTGGAACCCACTCAGCTGGTTTGAGCTCATGAACCTCTTCCAGTTCACGGTGGATATCTACCTCGGATTCTTCATGCTCGTGGGCTTCGTCAGCATCATGCAAGGCGTACGTAGCTAATCCTTACTGCTGCTGTTGTTTTGATTCTATTTCTCATTTGTTTTGTATCATGTAGTTCGTCATTTGGGTCATCAATCGCCTGTTTACAAATATGAAGAAGCCGCCAAAGTTCCGCATGAAGATCCTGCTTCGCAACATCGCTATTCCGCCCTCGTTTGGAATCCTGTTAGCTGTGCTGCCTGTGCTTCCGGTATGTGCGTTGATCTACATCTGGTGGCACGTCTTGGCCTCCAGTGATCCGGTCTCAAGTCCGAACTCGGCTTCCTTTGAAGGCGTTGCCGGTGACTGGCTGGACCAAACAGCACTGGACAAAACTGGTGTAGCCAAGTACAAGGCTGGTCGTGTGGGCATGAGTCTTGTCGTTCTTGGCATTTACATGCTGCTGTTTGGCTCGCGACTGCTCATTCCTGAATCCATGGACCAGCAGGCCGAAGACAATGCTTCCAAGGAGATGGCTGTTGTGCCTGATGACCTTCTGGAAGTCGAAAAGGACAAGAAAGGCGAAGGTGAAGAGGAAGAAGAAGACTTCTGGAACCCTCGCGCCTGGAAACGCGGCAATCTGCTGTTCACTACGATGGTGTTCATGTGCTTCGTTCTCGTCACGTGGGAGTTCTCCTACTCGACGCTGTTCACAGATTACATCTACGGCTTTCTCGTGCTCTTCAAATTGCTGCGCAACGTTCTGGAGATCGTTCTCGAGGTGGTTCTGCACGAGAAGCTGCTCGTGTTGCCGTTTGTGGTCGCGCTTTCGTCGACCGAGACGATGATCGCCATGGGTTCAGTCGACTTTATCGGCTTTACGCTCTTCTACTTCGTAAATTTGAGCATCGTGATCGTGGAGCGATTGTACCTGGCGCCTCTGCTCCGTCACTTCTGGGGGCTCTGGCCCAAATGGAAGCTCATGCTGCAGCGCAAGTTCAAGAAGAAACGCCGCCGCACACGCGAGCAAAAGGCCATCGAAGAAGCCGAATGGCGTCGCGTGTGTGAGAAGATCGACAACCAGGTCGCTGGTGTCGAGTCGGTTCTCGAAGGCATCGCTGGTTATGCCGTGGTGTTCACGGAGCTGTTCTTGGCGCCAGTCGTGTTCGTATTCCAAGTCATTTTCAGCGCTGATACCAAAATGCCAGAGTTTTACGGCGTCTCGCAGCGCGACCTGCTCTACTATTCGCTCTTTGCGCTGTTCATCATCCCCAGCAACCTCGTGCTCGGCGTTTTCCAGATCAACACGCTCGAACTGGTGCACGGATGGAAGATGTACGAGTACATCTCGTACCTCAAGCACCGCTTTGCCTCTCGTGACCACAAGTGGCAGATGGAGAAAGGGGCTCGCGACGAGAGCGTGCATCCAGCGTTCCAGAGCCTCGATCTGCTCTGCTTTTCGTCACAGTGCTACTTCATGATCTCCATTTACGCACTCGGCACACTGTTTGTGCTCTTCGGTGTCACGACATTCCTTCGCTATAGCTACAGTCCGTTCGGAGACCCGCTCACACTGCCGATCTTCATAGTCATTTGGTATTTGTCACGGCTCATCCACGAATTTGCGCTGCGCTTCGGTCTGCGCTACAACATCTGGAGACCCAAGGCTCTCGAAGGCACGCTGGACGAAGAGATCGCAGCCAAGCTGGCGCTCGGTGCCGGTCGTCAGCTGGACCTGGAGCGCGAGCGACTGGAGTTGCAGGCGCTTAACTCGGAGCGATTCCGCCACCGGTTCATGGAGCGCAATCGGCCCTGGATCCTGCAGCATCTGGTTGAGTTGTTCACCCCACGAACACTGGCAGCTGATGCTAATGACGGCCGACCCAACTCAGAGTACGTGCGAGACATCTACCATGAGCTCATGAACATGGGCGAAGGCCGACGGCTGCAAGGCGATCGCTCCGACATTTCGGACGATGCAGAAGACGATCTCGAGCGAATGCGGCGCCAGTGGTCCAACGTGCCTGTGGACGGCGCCTCGAAAGACCTGGCGCTGTATTGGCTCGCTCGAGCGCGCAAGCGACGAACGTTTGCCAAGCTCGTGGCCGGCATCCTTGCCAACAACAAGCAGCCGTCGTGTGCCGTGTGCCAGAAGAGCGAGGACGGAGGCTACACCATGCATGTGGATCTTTCGAACGAAGAGCGAGTGGCGCACGATCACACAGCGATTGACCGACTCATTGATGGCTTCGAGACCGAGTTTGGTGAACTGGAGATGGACGCAGATCTTTGGAAGGCCTACTTCCGCAAGCACGCGATCTGCCTCACGCTCTGCAACGTCTGCCTCTCCGCCATGCAGCAGAAGAAGCTAGTCCGCAGTGTCAAGCAGCCGGCATCCAAGGGAAAGATTCGGGACGACGAATTCTCCTCCGATGACGATGAGCAAGTGGAGTTTGATCCTGTCGTTGTCGCTCGAGCCTCGGCAGAAGGCCGCATGTTGTCCAAATGGCTATTGGCATCTCGCAAGCGACTAGGTGGAATCTTCCCACGTGAGCACGCTCAGAAGGAGATGGAGGCGTACGCCAAGCGGATGCGAGCGCGCAAGGCCCGTAAAGGCAAGAAGGAGCACGTGGACTCCGACATTGAGGACCCATCGCTGCATTGGCATCTGCAGCTCAACGAGGCTTCGCGTGCATTGGCTCTTCGCTGGATCTGGCAAGCCCGAGACACTCGGTACGCTGTGTTCCGAGAGCAAGCTGCTACGCTACGTACCAACATCGCCGAAATGGCAGCCAAGATGCAGGAGGCTGACGACTGGTTCTACGGCAAAGAGCTCCGGTTGGACGGTGATCGACTCGTTGACGAAGGAGACGTACTGGCTGAAGAGCAGCGCAAGTATGATGAGGAAATGACTGTCAAGGTCCAGCAAACTGAACGCGACTTCGAAGCCTTCGAGCGAGAGAAACGAGAGACCACTGCGCGTGAGGTCCAGGCCTTTGACCAGATCCTCGAGAAGGACCGAGAAGAAGCTGCACAGAGGATTTCGGCTCGTGAGCAGGAGCTCTTGACCCTCTACAGACAGAAAGAGGTTGAGTTTGCAGCCATGCAGAGAGAGGCCCGTGATGAGGGATCTCTCACGCCCACGCTCGTCAACGAGCACCGCGCGTTCCTGACTGGTATGGAGACCGAGCGAGAGAACGAGTTAACCAAGCTCACGCAAGCTGCACGGGACAAGGAGACGCAGAAGAAGGACGCCTTCGAGCGCAAACTCGCGTTAGTCGAAAGCGCGATCCAGAGTCGTCGCGCTCTGGCACAGCATCGCATCCTGAGCATCCGGAAGGAGGCCATGAACGTGCTCCGGCAACGTGAGAAGACGTGGCAGGGTCACGCCAGCGGCTGGATGGAGCGCGCCGGCCGCAAGATCGCCGTCAAGGAGCAGGAGGAGCTCGAGGCCAAGGCCAATGAGAAGAAGCGCCGGAAACGAGTTCTGCTGGCGTCCTGAGCAAGAAGAGAGAGAATGAAGCAGCTCTTCTGTTTGTATCCACTTGTATAAACCACTAAATGCACGACCAATCAATCAATCCATCGCACCTGCAATTCCTGCTTTGTTCTGTCAGTAGTCTAGCTCTTGGCCTTTGGTAGTCGCGCTGGCGATCGCGGCAGCCAGATCTTGACCAGGAAGTCGGCCGACGCAGACGCGAGAATGGGCTCCGTTGGGTGGAAGTCCACGCAGTAGACGCGATCTGTGTGCGCGTCGATCTTCTGGATCAGGTACGGCGTTGGTCGGGAGGCCTGAGGCTTGAGACTGACGTCGTGCAGGTAGATCTTGTTGTCGGCGCTGCCCGTAGCCAACAGCAGCGTCTCCTGCTGCGCTGAGTCCGATCGGTCGTTGTCCGCAAAGTCTTCGCCGTCGCCTTCCGTGAGTTTGCGCTGCGAGTGGCGATGGCTGGGCAGCTGCAGCTTGTACTTGTACCCGTCGCCGCGGAAGAACGCGCTCTTGATGGGCCAGTTCTTGTTCTTGTGGCCCGTGACCAGGAACGACAGCTGCATCTGGTCGTGGCCATGGGAGCTACTGATGAGCTTGGACCGTCGGTCGTACACGCGCAGGATGTTGTCGTAGCTGTTGGACGCCAGGAAGCGGCCGTCTTCGTCGCTATCGCCCGGTGGAGACGCCTGGATGTGCGAGATCGCGTGGCGAGCCGGGTCGTTCACGAGCTCGTCCATGCATGTGTCCATGCGCACGTCCCACGTCTTTATCAGGCCCTAGAGACAGACACATAAGACGTAAGTCTGGGCTTGATCCTGTATGCTTGCTGGTGCTGACGCCAACGCACTTTGCTGTCGCCTGTGACGACGAACTGGCCGTCGGACGAGACCGAGAGCGAGTTGACCATGGCGTCGTTCTGCCACGTGCTGCTCACAGATCCACGTTAATGAGCAGAGGAGAGAGAGAGAGAGCAGAAGGAGAGCGACGTACCGAACGACCGCGCTGGAGCGCGCGTCGATCTGGTGCATGGAGCTCTTGCTGGTGCCCACAAAGTAATGGCCGTTGTCTATCCACAGTCCAAGTCAGCTCTCTGCATGGATCGAGCTCTGGTTCTTCTCTCTCACCTGCGCCGTTGAAGGACACGCACTGCACGAGGCCCGCGACTTCGGCGCTGTGCACTAGCGCGCTTTTCTCGACGTCCCAGAGCTTGACCGTGTGGTCGTACGAGGCCGAGAGCAGGCGGCTGCTGTCGTGGGCCCATGACACGTCGATCACGAGCTGCGAGTGTTGCGCCAGCGACGCCAGCTGCTGGTGCGTGAACTTAGTCGTGACGTCCCACAACAGCACCTTGCAGTCCAGCGCACCGGACGCCAGCATACGGCCGCACGGCGAGAACTTGGCCGTGTACACGGCGCCCGTGTGGCCGCGCAGCTCGGCTTTTTGGAACAGCACGGCGTCGTTCTCGTCCCCAGCGCCTCCGCTGCCACTGCCGCCGCCACCGCCGCCCAGAGCGGACGACGTGCCACTGCCCATGTGCAGGCCGGCGGCCTCGTCGTCGTCATTGGCCTTGGCCGCCAGGAGCTCGCTGAGCTGGAAGGGCTCCGACACGGCCGAGTGCGCCACCGAGTCCAATCTGCAGCCACAGAGAGCGTGAGCGAGAAACGCGAGAGCAAGAGAGAGAACGGCGGAACGCACTTTAGCGTGAGCTCGTAGACGGAGCGCTTGAGGTCGTGGTTCTCACGCTCGAGCTTGTCCACGTTGTGCTTGAGCAGCTTGTTCTCCTTGATCAGCGACTGCAGAGCCACGCAGTCAGACCCTGTACACACTCAGAGCCTCCATAGATCTGCCGCCTCACCTCATACTGCGCCCGCAGATGCGCTTCGGACGCCATAGCGGATCGCAAATAGGCATTTTACACCAACCTGATCTAAATCACCCATGGTATCTTCCTATAATCACCAAAACACCCATTTACATACTCAATGTTTTGGAAATTACTAAACACCCCACCAATTACCACCAATCAGATTAAAATGCCCACGGTCCGCTTTTGCTGTGTCCGTCCCCGGCTCTGGAACCGGACCGCGTGGCCGGCCCCCTCTCCTCATGTTCCCCCTCCACAAGAACTGACTTTTCAGGTCAGAGAAGCAAGCAGGGCGATCGCCGGGGATCTATCATGGGTGCGGGGAGCGCCAAGCCGCGCCCAGCGGCCGCTGCGAGTGGCACAGGCAGATAGCTCACTCCTTTCTCTCTCTACTGGTGTACAGAAGACGAAGTGCATCCGCTGGCGCTGCTCACGGAGGAGCTCAAGAGCGATGAGGTCGAGACACGCATCAAGGCCATGCGCCGTCTGCGCACCGTGGCGCAGGCGCTTGGCCCCGACCGCACGCGCAGCGAGCTCGTGCCGTTCCTACAGGGTACGCTTGAATCATTAGTCGTATGACAACATGACTGCTCCTATTGGAGCTAGAGAGAACATGGATACTGAGAGAAGCCATTGCATTATTGCGGCGGTGCGTACGTATGTGTAGAGGCGACGGACGACGAAGATGAAGTGCTCGTCGCGCTGGCCGAGGAACTCGGCGGATTCGTGGACCTGATTGGCGGTGGCGCCCAGTACGCCACGATCCTGGTTGAGCCGCTTGAAGTGCTTGCCGGTGTTGAAGAAACGGTCGTGCGTGATCGGGTAAGAACTAAAGATACAGGGGCTTACCTCCACACAGCTGCTTATAGGCGTGCTTTCTGCTGCTGCATCAGGCTGTGGAGTCGCTGCAGAAGGTGGTGGGTGTGCTGCCCAACACGGTCGGCGATGTGTTTGGTCCGCTTCTCAAGCGCCTGGCGGAAGGAGACTGGTTCACGTCCCGCGTGTCTGCGTGCTCGCTGTTCGCAGCTGTGTACCCGAAGCTCTCGGACGCTGGACGCAAGAAGGAGCTGCGCGAGTAAGTGCCTGCGCTTCAATTGGACGATTTAAGCCACTTTTGGGTAGACTGACGTGGTTCTTCTGCAGTTTGTACCAACTGCTCTGCAATGACGACACACCCATGGTCCGTCGCGCCGCGGCCGCCAACGTTGGAGTATGTGTACCTTGTGAGTTGCCGCTTGAGCCTTCGTGTGCTCATTCTGCTTGTCGCTACATCTAGAAAATCGCTACGTCGTTTGAGAAGGAATACGTGAACAGCCTCATCGTGCCTGTGCTCAAGGCCCTGACGACGGATGACCAAGACAGCGTCCGCCTGCTGGCCATTGAGAACTGCGCTGCCATCGCTGCGTTGCTCGGACACGACGAGAACGTGCAGCACGTGCTTCCGATCGTGCGCTCGTCCGTCGAAGACCGATCCTGGCGCGTTCGCTTCAGCATTGCCAAGGAATTCTTCCCGGTAGGTCACGATGCCTTCGCACATTTTGTTGGAACAGCGCTAATTTGTTTTTCTATGTCTGGTCTAGCTTTCTCGCGCTATGGGCGCCCAGATTACGGAGTCGGATCTGCTTTCGTGCTTTAGCAACCTGCTTCAGGACGGAGAGGCCGAAGTGCGTGCCGCCGCGGCCAAGAACCTTTCGGGCTACATCACAGTCGTGCGCGCTGAGTTGTTTTCCAGCGAGATCCTTCCGCTGCTGGCGTCGCTGTCGCAGGATACGGCTCCCAATGTCCGAAGTACGAAATTCTTTTTCCATCCTCGTTGCCATTAGTGTCTTGATCTCACCTTTGTATTTACTTTATAGCCGCTGTTTCGATCGCATGCATGGAGCTGGCCCCGAAGCTGACGGAAGCACAGTCCAAGTCTGTGCTTGCTCCGCTTTTGCTGCTCTTCCTGCGCGACGAAGTCGTGGACGTGCGCCTCAACATCCTGAAGCGCATGGAATACCTCACGCAGTGGATGGCGTCGTTCGAAGGCGTCCTTCTGCCTGCGATCGCAGATTTGGCTCGCGACCTACAGTGGCGCGTGCGCGAAGCTGCGATTCTGTCGATCCCCGCTCTGGTGGGATCTTTGGTGCGTGGTGTGTGGTCGATTGACGTTGGAATCATTGGACTTATATGTTCCTCCTTTGGTCGAACAGGGTGGCCAGTACTTCCAGGAGCACTTGCTTGAGATTTACATCAGTTCGTTCACGGATATGGTTGGCGAAGTGCGTCTGAGCGCTACCAAGATCCTACCGCAATTATTAGAGACCGTGGGCAGCGACTATTTGCTGCAGAACGTTCTTCCGCGTCTGGTGCAGACCTTCGACAAGTCGACCACTTACCAGGAGCGCGTCAATGTGCTTCATGCACTCACGCAGCTGGCGACGGAAAAGGCCTCGACCGAATTGGTGACGACGATGCTCGCAGTCGCCATCCGGGGCGCCCACGACAAGATCCCCAACGTGAGGTTCGTGGCCTCGCTGACCTTAGAGCAGTTGTGCAAATACTCGGATGCATCGGTTGTGGCCTCGCAAGTTCGGTACGTGGCCAGCCTCGTTTCTGTCAAAGTGAATTAAATTGTGCTGTTCTAATGTTTGCATTTGCTTGGCAACAGACCGTGCCTGGCGGAGCTCGTGAACGACAGCGATGCTGATGTCAAATACTACTCGAGCGTGGCGCTGGACGCTGTGCAGGGATGAGCAACAACTAGCAACTAGCGGTAATCGCGTCGCTTTGGGCGCTTTGCCAGTTTTTGCTCTGTATCTCGTGTGCTTCTCTCTTCTGCTGGATGATCTTTCGTTTTTCTCGTCTAGAATTATAGTTTGGTGCGGGGCTGGGCGGCGGGACCAGAGCCAAGGGCTCATGCCACGTCCTCCGCCCCGCATATATTATATCAACCCAATCGATCTCCGCTCGTAATTTCTCATGTGCTGCTTGCTCTCTATTTATCATGTAACTTAGATCTTGTATCTACAGACGCGGCAGCACCACGGTCTCCAAGAAGTACTGGTGCCAGCGCGCATCCGCCGTCAGTTCCGGGTGGAACGCCGTCACGAGGACATTGGCCTTGCGAGCCGCGATGATGACGTCCTGCGGGTCCGATCCGTCGGCAGGTTGAGCGCTGTGCAGCTGCGACAGCACTTCGATCTCTTCGCCGACCGAGATGATCGCGGGCGCGCGGATGAACACGGCGTTGTACGGTTCAGCGTTGTAGCCCGGCGGGCCGGCGACGTTCATCTCGAAGCTGCGCACCTGCGCGCCAAAGAAGTTACGCGAGACCTGCACGTCGAGACCGCCGATGAGAGTCTGGCCGCCTGCCTCCGCGTGCTTGGCCGATTGCGCCAGCATGATCATGCCAGCGCACGTGCCCCAGATGGGTCGGTGGTCAGCCACCCATTCCTTGAGAGGCTCCACCTAGCGATAAGTAGCTCCATGAGTCATTGTGTTGCCAGCACACGATCATGCGCAACGTACCAGTCCCCAGCGCGTGGCCACCTTGCCGATGGTGGTGCTTTCGCCACCAGGCAGCACGAGCGCGTCGGCCGTCTTCATCTGCTCCGGCAGACGGATAGCGAACGCGTTCACCTGCACCGGCTGGCCGTCCTTGCCCACGACCTTGAGCGAGAGCGCATTGAGCATGTCGATGTGCTCCTGGAAGGCGCCCTGCAGCGCCAACACGCCCACGTTCACCACCTGCGCCATCTTGTCTCTGTTGCTGAAATGAGCTCCTGGAACTGCTGTCGGAATGATTGTGCGCTGGGCCGGCCCACGTCTGCTGGTTGCTGCATGCGTCTTGTATTCAGAGTACTCGCTGAGGTTTTATCATTTTACTAAGCTTTTTTGTGCCTGACTGTGTAGAATGAGGTTTTTCAAGTGATTGCGAAATGGGCCGGCCCAAACTGACGGCAACAGAGGACTTGTATTCATACCCAGCACAGTACAACGTGAAATTCAAGGTTTTATGGTCTTTTTCGAGGTTGTTTTCTTCTTGGCTCCCGTATTTGAGGTTTTTCCCACAGTCTTCTTCTTCTTGCGCTTTGTATGGGGTTTCTTCTTGAGCGACAGGGCCAACTGCTTGCGTTGTAAAAAACCTCGGACGAGCGCCTGCAGTCTGGCTAGCAGTCTGAACACATTGAGCTGCTGGCGCCGGCGCCGCTGGTCCAGGAGCTCCTGCGTGCGCTGCTCATCCAGCTGCAGACTGCGGTCGTAGTCCACGCGCTCAAAGTGCAGCACCAACGAGCGCGTGGCGGCCTCCAGTGCGCGCAGCTCGCTCTGCTCCCGAGCGATGTCCTCGTCCAGCTGCAGCAGCTCCTGGTCGTATCGGCCCATGAGCTCCTGCAGCTCGGCGGCCGTGCGCTGCTGCCGTTTGCGGTCGTCGCGCTCCATCTGCTTGTGCTCGTCCCCGATGCGCTCGCTCGTGCGGTCCAGCGCCAGGAACCGCTCGCCCGTGCTCACGTTCTGCCATTATCAGATGCGTGAGCGTGGCCACATGGCTACATTACGGAGCTGAACCCACCTGCGACGTGAACGTGGACTGGATCGTGTGCAGGTCCTGCTCCCTGGAGCGCTGGCAGGCCACGAGCGCCTCATCGGCCGCTCGCTGCGTCTCCTGTAGCTGGTCGCGCAGACTGGCGATGATGGCCGTGTGCTTGAGGTTCAGGTTCGCGCGGCTCTCTCGCTCCGTGAGCAGCTCGAACGCCACCTGCTTGCGATCGTCCTCGATCTCACGAAGACGCAGTCGACTCTCGCGCAGTTTGCGGGCCGCGCGGTCGTCCTGCTCCGGACTGGTGCTCAGATGGGCCTCCACCATCATGATCAGATCGGTCCAGGCCTGCGCCAACGTCGCAAAATCTGGTGAGACGCTCGTTGCTGTGAGAGATCGGAACGCATCGCGTGCCGGCTTGTCACGCTACAGATCCTCAAAACGGCAGGTCAGCCAACAAAGCCCATAGTACTCACGCTACACAAGTTCGTTACCGCGACGCAGCGCAGCATGTGATGCAGACGCTTGGACAGATCGGTCTGCAGGGCTTCGATGTCGTCATCCTCGTCTACAACGACTTCCGGCCGCTGACTGGCCTCGAACTTGCGCTGCATAGCCACGGCCAAAGCTCTCTCCGTCTCCATCTATTGGGACAAGACAGCAATCCGTTTGTGAGCAGATTCACTCGTGGGTTTGGATTCCATTAGCGAACTCACATGGTCCTGAATGGCTTGAGTGGCCTCGTCTCCGACCACGCGCATGCCAGCGAGCGTTATGACGGCCGACTGGAGATCCTGGGGGATCGTGGCCGTGAGCGTCAGCGCCTCCAACGCCTGCTCTAGCACCACGACCACGTGGCCGCTCTCGGCGTGCATGGCCTTGTTCATCGTCTGCCTCCCCACTCCACTTGACGCAAGAGACGAGTATATTTGGAATGCGAAACCCACTGGTGCTAGTGACGTTTTGGCTTGCCACTCGACCCATCGCTGTCGTCTTGCTCGTCACTGCTGTCTTGGCCCTCGTCTCGGTCTCCGCTGGAGACGGAGGACTCGCTCTCCTCCTCTTCGTCCACGACGGAATCGTCTTTAATGCCCAAGGCGATCTCGTCCTGCACCTGCTGGATGATCTCGTCCACCCCATTCAGAGGCTTGGCTGCGTCCACAGACAGCGGTGCTGCACTGGGCACTTGATCTCCAGAGCGCAGGCGTCGCAGTCGGTCTGCCAGGTCGTCCACGGCCGGAGCAGCCGCTGGCTCGTTCCTCAGCGCCTGAAGACGCAGCTGCAGATCGCTGGTGACCGGAGGCCTCTCCACCGGTTTCTGCTGGGTCACGAACGTCTGCAGCGCCTGCAGTCGCGCACTCAGATCGCCATTAGCTGGCGCTTGGGCAGTAGAGGAAGTGGATGGAGGCGGGTCTGGGAACACTGACGCTTGCACTTTGGACTGGCGCTGGCTTGAAGGAGCAGCTTTGGCTTGCGTCTCTTGCGTGAGCGTCTCGATGGTCTTGAGCAGATCCTGTCGCCTGCAGCGCAGCAGTTCGAACGAGCGATGGGTCTCTGGCAGCAGCTTCATGGCCGAGTGGAACTTCTTGTCTGAGTCCTGATACAGAGACAGCGCCAGCTCCTTCTGGTCTTTGTCCCGTGCGCTCTGCGCTGCCGAGAGCGACTCGAAGGCTTGGTCCAGGATGGCGTTGGCGTTCGGGCCGCTGTTCGTGGCCACTGGCGCAGGAGCAGGAGCTGGCACTGGGGCAGGAGCTGGCACTGGGGCAGCAGCAGCAGCAGCAGGAAGAGCAGTCATGGTCTGAGGCACCAGAGGATCGCGCACGAACGCGATAATCCGCTCGCGAGTGAACTCCACGTCCACGTAGAAGTCCAGCAGCATGGTCTTGGCTGATGTGTGGTACTCCCACGCGCGACGGACGTCGTCCATGCGGCGCACCTGCAGCTCCAGCTCTGCCCCCATTCGCAAGCGTTAGACAGAGTCAGCGACAGCTACAGCCACAGCAGACTCACTCTTGCGGTCGGTTCCTTCGGCGGTGGCGTCCTGCGCTCGGGCCTGCTGCACCAGGAAGAGCTCGTTCTGGAAGCGCAGCAGCACTTGGGGCTTGCGGGAGAACGGCAGCTGGTCCGAGTAGAGCTCCGCCTGCTCCTTCCCCCACTTGGCGGGCGAGAACACGCCTCTGCGCTCCAGCAGCAGCCACACAGAGCCCTCGAAGCCCATGCGCATGAGCTCCTGAGCCATCTTCACGTATCCTGAAGAAGAAAATACCATAAAACGCAAATCGTTCCATAAATTAGATGGTTTTTAAACACGGGACAATCCTCTTCCTGACGGAGGATGACTGACTTATGGGGAGGGGGCACTATTGAGCTACTGGGGGAACGAATGGAGGCTGGTGGAGGCGCTATTGCTCCCAGAGGGCCTGGGCCAGGTCCTCCATGGCGCTCTGACTCAGCAGCTGGTCGTCCATGTACACGGGTCCGCGCGAGACGTCCGTCATGGCGCGCGGCAGCGTGGCGAACACGGGCGCGGGCGGCGTGACGTACGAGACCGGCGTCTGGCGGCTCGTGGGCGTCGTGACGGTCGTCGTGGCGGTTCCGCACGCCGTCACGAACGAGCTGTAGTAGTAAGGGGCAGCGAAGGTCGGCACCATCTCGGTGCTCGTGGGCGTGCAGATGTCCAGCGGCATGGAGTACATGGTCATGGAGTGGCAGTCGCTGGCAGTGGCGATGGCGCTGGGCCACACGATCGTGGCGTCAAAGGGAGCGGAATACGGCGGCATGGCGGCCGTGAGGGCGTCTAGCGTCAGGTCCGAGTGCTGGAACGTCGGCATTGGGGGAGAGATCTCGAGCGATGGCCGAGGGGGCGAGTGTTTGATACGCACGTCATAGTGATGGTGCGTGGGCTGGTGGCTGCGGCGGATGACCGCGTCGCTGGGCGAATTGGAGGCAGAAGCGCCACGGACCGGAGCCATTGGCGCGTGGGGAGAGCTGGGCAGTTGCATCAATTGCGGCATCTCTTGGGCCTCCGCATCCGGATCCGTGGTTGGAGCGCGACGCCGGAGCCGCTTCTTCCAGCGAGTGAGCTTCTGGCGCAGCTTCTGACCATGCGTCATGGCCTGGCGAGTGGACTTGGTGCCGATATACGCCGCGATGGACGTCCAGGGACCGTGAGGGAACTGCGTGATGGCCTCCCAGAAGAGCTCCTGCTCCTCCATGGACCAGCCGGCGTCGGTCTTGGGGCAGGACGGCAGGTAGTGCAGCACCTGGCGCACGGCCTCCAGCTCCTGCATGACGTGGGACGAGATCATGGCGTATTGGAATGTGACAATGAGCTTCAAGCGCTCGCTCTCTGGTGCTGGTGATGCCCATCGGATGCCGAGATGGCTCCAATTCCATTCGGATCAAAGATCAGTACGCCAAATTTCTTGAGGCGGCAAAATCCACTTTGGTGGATCTGTGTCCTTACACTTGGAGTTTGTAAGTGGACGGAGCCCTAGACCTGATCATGCCAAGATGCCTCAGCCGAAACACAGAAATTCAACTGAATGCGGGATAGAGGACTCTCATTTAAGTTAACACCTATATGGACTTTGTATGGATGAGGCAAAGATTCATTACTTAATGAGGTGATGGCAGCCCCTGAACTTTGATGATGGAGTGGGACTGAGTGATGGTCACGAAAACGGGAAGGACGTCCAGTGATGAGGAACAGACCAAATATTCCAACGCTGGAGACGGAATCCTATTGCACTGCAATACTGTACCAAACATGAAGTCTGTACCAGCATCTCCATCTGGGCTGAGTCTCTTGGCTCAGGTCATGCAGAGTATCACCATCTATTAGAGCAGTGATTCTACTTGGGGTTTGCGCATACAAACCCACCAGGGCGCATGGCGATCCAAAAGCACTCATCAGCCGTGAGTCGTCTGTCGACCGGAGATCAACGGCCGTCGGTTTCCCGGTTGAAGTGGCGATAGACAGGCGAGAACGAACGGCAGCGCCCATCCAGTCATCCGTCGACTTTGGCAGCATCCTCCTTTATTGGCTTGCTGCGCCTCATCAGCGTTCAGAAGCATACCGATCGTTGGATATCCGAAGCTGTTAATTCCCCCACCAAAGTTGTGAATCCAGTTCAATTTTTTCCGAGTTGACAAACAGGCCCATGACTGGCCGGGCACGTTCGCAGATTCTGCACGGTACCACTACTGGGGGATGCTCCGCCTCCGCGTGATCATCGGATTCTGGAGCGAAGACAAGACGCGCGTGTTCGCAGAACAGCGACTGGTTGGAACGAGCCGCAGGTCGTCACGGCTACTGATAAAGGCAACATCTCACGCGCTTGGACTGGTTACGATTAGCGTTATCGACGAGTCGACATTACGTAACAAGACAATAAAGGCGAGTATTAAGCACCAAATGGCTTCGAACGAGCGAAAAATTCGCGCATCATCACTGACAGATCAATAGCTACACTTTGAAAGTTTTCCACTTCGATAGCTCCATTTTCATTTCTCAGTTGGCTGCACTTTCGATTTGTTTGTGTTTACAAAATCTCTCTGTTAAAATGGAAAGGAAAAAAATCCAGCACGCTTTGGATCTTTGAAAACGGGTAAACTACGAATAAATTACGCTAGTAGAATGCATCCATGTACGTCTCCAAGTAGGAGTACGTGGGCACCATCTCGGTGCTGGTGGGCGTGCAGATGTCCAGCGAGGGCGTGAAATAGGCGCTGGGCATGGGCATGTAGTGGCAATCGACCACTGGGGAGTTGGTGGTTGGCCACGCAACAGTGGAGTCCGAGGGCGTGGCGTACGGCGACATGGCCGTGAGAGTGTCAAGGGACAGATCTGAATCTTGGAAAGTTGGAATTGGGGAATAGATCTCAAGCGATGGTCGAGATAGGGGAGATTGCAGGTATTCGGAGCTGGGACGCACTTGGTCGTTGGAGAATTGTGTGAAGGCGTTGGTCGGGATCGGCAATTGCATCAATGGCAAAGGCTCATTCGCAACAGACTTATCCGCATCCGGATCGGTGGTTGGAGCGCGACGCCGGAGCCGCTTCTTCCAGCGGCAGAGCTTCTGGCGCAGCTTCTGACCATGCGTCATGGCCTGGCGAGTGGACTTGGTGCCGATATACGCCGCGATGGACGTCCAGGGACCGTGAGGGAACTGCGTGATGGCCTCCCAGAAGAGCTCC
>JAADXR010000432.1:0-26358 GCA_023337935.1 Elongisporangium anandrum
CCCCCCCCCCCCCCCCCTCCGCCGTCCTATGCGCCTGCTCTCCACTCGCGCTCAAGACCTGCCAAGTTCGTTCCCATGAAGCTTAGTGTTCAGTACCGGTAGTTGCCTCGGCGCATGCTTTGTATGTGTCGTTGATCTCAGCGTCCCATTGGCTCATGGATCGATCAACGGAGCGACAGGAGCTCACTTTTCGCAGCATTTGCTGATGAACTTGCTGCGAAAGGAGAAGCTCCATCACTTCATACAGTTAGGTCTCCTTCAACCCAACGCTTGTGTTGCGAGAGACATGGGGACCAGCAGTAAAGCTGTTTGGCACTCAGTTGCTCAGATGGAGGAAAGCCCACAAGCGCCGATGCCGCAGTCGGCGGAGATTGATCAAGAGATGGCAGCACCAGAGCCAAAGCAGCAGCAGCCAGTGCTCTTCCGATCCATTCGAGAAGCGCTGGAGAGTGAGAAGGTCGTGACCGAGGAGCCTGGCGGCTACGTCGTGATCAAACGCAAAATCCAGGCGCCGCAGACTGAGCCCTCGCCCCCTCAAGAAGATCCCGCTGGGTACACTGTCATCCGTCACCACCACGTGGCTCCAGTGGCAAGAGGACGAGGCCGAGGCCACCAATCGCGTGGGCTCCATCACGCAACCGGCCAGCGAAGTGGCCGCACAACGACAGAGCGTCAGCCAGTCCATCGGCGGCGTTCACCTCAGCAACAAGAGCGGAAGCAGTTGCGCAACCGTACCCAAGCGACGGAAACGAAGCTCTCAACGTCCCCACCACCTTTGAGCCATCTTCCTCTCTTCGCGGCGGATCTTGTGGCGGCCAGCCCCCCCGAGCCGTCCCCGGCTCAATCCTGGACTGCTCCGACCATTGACAGCAGCTTGGCAGAGGCTGCAGACGTTCCGATGGAGTCAGACGCCGGTACGTGGCCCAAACCGGACGAGAGCGCTCTGAGCAGCACGTGGGGGCCAAGCATGTGGCTCAACTCTGCGGACCCGAGCGTCTGAGAATGCGTCCATGCCGCAGAGCAGCCGCCCCACGATCAACGATTCTTCAAGTGGCTTCTCGCGTCGTCGTCGTCTTGGTCATCAAGTGTTTATCTGATTACGCGTCTAGGTGTGAAAATGTCAAAAGCAGGTGGTGTAGGACAAATAACGCATAAAAGTGGATTGGAAGGCCATGTCGCATACAGAAAGAGCCAAAAATCCACAATCGGTGTTTTCTTTCTTTCTACCTTGTTTTCGAAAGCTTGCAAGCTGCAAATTAACGTCAATTGATTCTCAAATTATCGTCACACAACGACACGATATCGCTGTGTGGAGTGAACTTTTATGACGAGGTACGGTACAGAATACCCGCGATCCTGCTCGCTGATGATCACTCGCGTAGGGGGTGAGTAATCCCCTAGCCACTCACCCACCCCACCAATCAAAACCTTCGTCTCACCGTTCTGCCTCTTCGGATTGGCTGAAACGATTCTCCATCGCCTACCCTCTGAGCAAGGAGGCATGTCCCATCCCACGCTCAGATGCAAATGTTCAGTGCCATTTGAGCGCAAGCGCTGCGAGTGACACATCCGAGAGCCCGAGGGCGTCATCATCTCTAGAATGACGGAGCTGCTGCCTGAAGAGCACCACGTGCGTCTGGCCGAGAACCTGGTGGTGGCCGCCATCGCCTTCGTCTTCTTCTGGGGCAACTTCGGCCTCTCGTGGCTCATTTCCACCAAGCGCGTGCCGGAATTCGCAAGCTTCACGCCGGCGCAGAAGGCCGACTGGTGCTCTCGGTACGTACGTTTGAGCTGCTACTGTGCTGCTATGTGATGCTCATGTGGACTGTCATGTGGCGCGCAGAGTGAACTCGACCATCCATGCGCTCGTCGTGGTCGTAGGCGTCGCCATGGCGCTGTGCGACATCACGTGGAACAGCGACTTTCTGCCCATGAGCTCCATTCGCTCGGCGAGTTTCATCTTCTCCATTGGTAAGAGCATGACGTTTGCTGTATTGACGCTGCTTCATGATACTCACTGTTCTTCATCCACAGCCATCGGCTATTTCACGTGCGATCTCATGATCGTGATCCTCTGGCCCGTGCCCATGCAATACGTCTTCATCACGCATCACATCGTCGCAGTGTAAGTCCCTCTCTGGCTTTAACCGCTTCACGCAAGCCCCACTGACTGTTGTGCATGTCCTATTGCAGTGTGCCGTACGCCATCAACAACTTCATATCGTGCTGCGCGGCCTGTCAGTTCGGTCTGCTGCTGTTCCTGCTGGTCGAGCTCGCGACGCTGCCGCTGAACGTGCGCGGCTTCATTGAGACCATGGGTCGGGAGGACTCCAAGGTCTACTCGCGCGCCATATACGTGACGTACTTCGTCTGGGGCATCTCCCGTACCGTGCTGCCCATCTATCTGGTCTACAGCTTCTGGGCGTACTCGTACCCGTCCGACCGCAACCACGACGTCTGCCTGTACCCGAACCTGGTGGGCGCCCACGTGATCGCGCTCTTCTGCGTCGGCGTGTTCATCTTCGTGCACACGCCCGAGATCCTGGAACGCCGTCGCGCTCGCCTCAAAGCCGCGGCTGAGAGCGGCGCTACTGAGCCGGTGTCTGTGGTCGCCAAGTCCCTTTCGGTCCGCGTGCTCAGCGCTCGCAATGACGTGCCGGTGGTGGACGATTCCTACGACGACATTGAACTGGGCGTGCTGCCGCGCAGCGCACGCGCGTTCACATAGATCTGTAGTATTAGCGTCGTCTGCCATATATAAGTCCCTAGAAGGCGCATGCAGGCAGAGGCCGCATGACGTCCATGTAATAACCCAATAGAACCTCATTTAACCCAGTTAGTTTATTACCCAATACAAAACATCCAATTACCCCCCAATCAAATACAACCTATTGGACTTTACTCAATCACCCAAAACTCCAATCTTTGAAAAAGGGGCCTGTATTGAGGCTGGTTTGGGAGCCGCCATTCGCTGTGGGGACAAGTGCGAGCAGCTACTTAGGCCTGACCCGATGCGCCTGACGGCCGACGTGATCCTGCGCGCACATGTGTGCATCAATCCTCTGCGTGAGCGCGAGCTGGACCTGCGAGGTACTTGATACCTGCCTGTGTGTCCGCTCCTGTCTCGCTGTTCGTCCGATTCGCTAACGACTCTCGTAGGCTTCAAGGCCCCGGCCGTGGAGAACCTCGGCGTGACCAAGGTGCGTGCGTGCTCAATGCCATCCATCTCCCCTGTGGCGATCGCCATCCGCTGACGATGTGGAACGGCCGCTGTAGGACGGATTCGACTGCATCGACCTGTCGGACAACGAGATCAAGAAGCTCGAGAACTTTCCGCGTCTGCGCCGCCTGCGCATGCTGCTGCTGAACAACAACCACATCTCCAAGATCCAGGAGACGTCTCTGGCCGACGCCATCGGCAGTCTCGAGTATTTAATCCTCACGGGCAACCGGATCGCGCAGCTGGCCGACATTGATCGCCTTGCGGGGCTCAGCAAGCTGGATACGCTCTCGCTGTGCGGGAACCCCGTGGCCAAGCGCAAATTCTACCGCGAGTACGTGATCCACAAGCTGCCGCAGCTGCGCGTGCTCGATTTCCAGAAGATCAAGCCCCAGGTACGTCGTCTATTTGCTTTGGACGGATCACGGTTACGTCGCTAATCATGAGGATGATGCTCAAATGGATCTTAGGAGCGCGAGGCGACGCGTGAGCTGTTTGCATCGATTGCTGGCCAGAGAATCGAGGCGGAAGCTCAGCAGGAAGCCAATGGCGAGCACACGGTAGCAGCATCTACGCAGGGAATGGCACAGGTACGGAGATTGCTTCACAAAGACTGTAGACTCGGAAAGTGCTGATCGAACCATTCTGTAGGTGGCAATCGCGCCCCCAGTGGCTCCTGTGGCTCCTCCCCCGCCGCCGCCACCGCAGCAGAAGCAGCAAGCGCCGCCCTCTCCTGCTAAAAAGCCTGTGAGTCCTGTCAAATCGCCTGTGAAGGCTGAGCCGGAGAAGACAATGGAGGTCGACGCAGCACCAAACACGCCACCAGCCAAGCTATCGGTGGATGTGGAGATGGAGGAAGAGGAGGAGTCCAACGTGGTGCCGTTCACGCCGTCCAAACCGATCGAACAGATGACTGTGAATGCGTTGCGAGAAGAGTTGAAGCGCCAGGGGCTGCCCATCAAGGGGCTCAAGGCCGACCTGGTCAAGCGACTGAAGGAAGCTGTAGAAGGTAGTGCATGAGCGCCCAGCGCAATGACGCAGACAGAGAACGAATGAGGTGAATGAAGAAGCGTATTTTGCCAGGTGTACGTTCTGCGCAGCTTTCTCGCTTCTCTCTAAGACCAGAAAGAAGCCGTTTGATGCTCTTTTCTCTGCTCTACTCTCCCTCTTGTTCCCACAAAAACACACAATTTCTCACGCTTTGAAACCCACCGCTCTCGCTCTCTCCACTCACGATCTAGTACGGAGCTGTGCTGCGACTGAGGCTCTCGGCTCGGTCGCGGCGGGATTGCGCCACCTTGGTGAACTCACCGTTCTCGAATTGGTACATGAGCGGCACTCCTGTGGGTGCGAGCAGCAGGCACCGGTCCGGCGCGCTCTTCTCCAGCTTCATCTGGGCGTTGAATTCGGCCTCGTCCATGCGGTCGAGGTGCTTGATCAGCGTGCGGATCACGAACCCGTGCGTGGACAGCAGCACATTGCGTCCTTCCTGCAGATGCGGCACCACGAACTCGTTGAAGAACGGGATCACGCGCTCCTCGATATCGGCGCAGCTCTCGCCGTTCACGCCGGGGAACTTGGTGAAGTAGTCGTTTCTAATCTTTCTAATCTGCTCGCGGTCAAACATCACCGTGTGCATGGAGCTGGGCACGCCCTATCAGGTAGAGAGAGAGGAAGCATTGAGCCACAGGAGAGACGTCTTTGAAAGCCTGGGATGGAGCGTTTACCTGGAGATCTCCGAAATTGCGCTCGTTCAGAGCAGATGTGATGTACACGGGCGTGACCTACACATAGAGCGTGGTTAATATTGAGGCAGCGGACCAAGCAGCATTGTTTCAGCCGACGTACGAAATCAAACGGGTTCTTGTCATTCACGCCTTCGAACGCTGGGACTTCAAGAGGCGAGCGATGCTCCACAACCGGAGTCTTCTTGCTCGAGTGCACACTCAACGCCAACGAAACAGTTGATCTCGCCCGGTCCAGTTGAGAGCAGAAGACCACATCTACGGGCGTGAACTCCAGACGTCGACCAGCCTCCAGCGCTTCTTCAATACCCACGTCACTATAGAGCACAGGATGGGTAAGCATGGAGATTCGCATCTTGGGTTCTACGTCAATCGCACGCACCTTAATGGGATGTCAATGGACCCAGCGTACCGCCACAGCTCATTGGGGCTATTGGGCTTGCGGTTCCACACGCTCTGGCCATGGCGCAGCAGAATCAGCTTGCCAAAGCTCGTGCGAGCTCGTGACTGGTCCGCTTCGGAGCGTGGCGCCAGCTGCGCCCACCGCGGGTCGCACCATCGCTTGTCATTACTGGCGCGCTTGTCCCACGGCTCCACGTGCGCATGCGGCAGCACATACTTCTTGCCCGTCACGGCGTTGCAGCACTCGCCTTCGCGGCAGTCGCACGCCCGACTCGTCGTCGCCTTGGTGGCTGACTTCGTGTCTGCGCCGGCCGACTGCTTGCGCTTCTCGAGCAGGAGACCGAGCGCCGTGGCCACCGCGAGCCACGAGGCCAGCGCCTGGCCGGAGATCTGCATGGGGAAGAGGCTTACGTAAGCGCCTTGAGCGGGGCAGTGAGCTACTGGCGGAAGATTAGACGGACTGATACGCGAGCGTGGGGGATGATGAGGAGCTACGCGACTTGTCAACTCAACCACACGGCGGCCAAACCACAAGTCGACTCACGAAACCGATCGACTGGCATACAAAACTGCAATATACGATATATTTTTTCGGTTTAGGAAATTCTTCAGTCGACTTGAAGGACCGACTATCTTTAGTCGTCGAACGTGTGCACAGGCATGCGCAGGCCCTTGAAGTGGAAGTTGGTGGGGCTCGTGTACCCGCCGGCGTTGGCCTCGATGACCTTGACGACGTTCGTGGCGCCAGCGACGGCGTCGTGTAGGCCGTGGATCAGCACCAGCGCGTCTCTGTTGGCGATCCAGCCCTGCTCCTTGCCGTACGCGATGGCCTTGACGATCAGACTGTCGATGCCAAGCATGGATTCCACTCGCAAGGCCGATACGCCTCTGTTCCAAGAGCATTAGAAGTATGAATACACGGGCGCAGAGTACTGCTACTACGTACCGAGAGACGCCTGAGAGCTGTCGAGCAGTGGAGCCTGAGGCAGTGACGGCCAGAATTCGGGCCCTGGGTCGGTACTTGGCGAGCAGCTTGGTGCTGGAGCCGGTCTCTGTGAACGAGACGATGAGCTTGGCGCGTACATCGATGGAGATCTCGACGGCAGACGCAGCAATGGCTTCGCACATGCCAAAAGGACGGAGGATCGCGTCCCGCGTGACGCGGTAGAGCTCCTCGTAGTCCAGAGCCGCTTCGGCTTCGATGCAGATCTTGGACATGGTCTCCACCGACTGTCGCGGGTATTTGCCTTTAGCAGTCTCAGCTGAAAGCATCATGGCGTCGGTGCCATCGAACACAGCATTGGCAACGTCTGTACATTCGGCACTGGACGGCAACGGGTTTACAGTCATGGATTGCAGCATCTACGAGTTCCATAGACAAGCAGCATGAGAGAGAAAGACTCATAACAGATTGAATTCCAAGCAAAGCATACCTGCGTTGACGTGACCACAGGCTTTCCAGCGAGATTGGCCTTGCGGATGATCATCTTCTGCGCCATGAACACTTGCTCGGGGGACAGCTCCATGCCCAGATCGCCGCGACTCACGTGGACGCCGTCGGCTTCTTTGATGATCTCGTCAATATTGCGAAGCGCTTCGATGCTCTCGATCTTGGCGTGCACTCGAATGTGGCGGCCGCGGTCGCCCAGACACTCGCGAATGGCGCGAACATTGGCGGCGGAGCGGACAAACGAGCCGGAAACAATGTCGACGGCTTGCGGGATCGCAAACTGCAGCAAGTCGCGCTCGTCTTTCTCAGTGATGCCGGGGATCTCAATCGCCGCTCCTGGCAGGTTCATGTTCTTGAGCTCTTCCAGCACGTGATCGTTCTGCACTTCCACGATCACGGACTCGGTCTTGCATTCGAGCACTGTCATGATGAGACTGCCGTCGTCACAGAGGATCTTGGAGCCCACTTTCACCGACGTCGGCATGTGCTCATACGTGGTCGCGATGCGGTGGCTATTGCCCTGGATCGAGTAGTCCGTTGTGATCTCGAGTCGCTGGCCAGCCTACATGCAGGAAACTTGGTGTCATTATCTCATACAGGCATCGACTCGCATCCGATGGAGCCAATTACCCGCAGCTGGATCGGCTTGTGGTCCTTGAGAAACCCCGTTCGGATCTCGGGGCCTTTGGTGTCGAGCAGCACAGCACAGTGACATCCAGGACGCGCTTCCACGGCCTTGCGCAGGTTGCTCAGACTGCGAGCGTGCATCTCATGGTCGCCGTGTGAGAAGTTGAGTCGCGCCACATTCATCCCAGCATCCAGCAGCTCGCCTAACAGAGAGCGATCAGTCAGTCTATCAGCATCTATGGCCAGTTGACAAAGGTAATTACCAAGCATCTCCACCGACCGACTGGACGGACCGATAGCGCAGATGATCTTGGTCTTGCGGTGGCGCGCGGGCGTGGGCTTCAGGATCTGATCTAATGCGATGCCGACTTGGAAGCGCTAAGAACAGAACCACCACGTACGTCAGCACGTGTCTCTTCCCCAACGGCTCCTCTCGCCATGCTCCATGGCAGACAACAGTCCGCTATGCAAGGCAGGACCTCGTATCCGGCAGCAAAGGCAATGGAGAGGAGCAAATCATGCTCGCACGCACCCGAACGACGGGCGCTTTCCCACTCGAGCCGTCGGGCGTGAGCACCATGTCGAACTCCTGCGACGCGGACCGATGACGTCGCCAGGAGCCCATGCGCACGAGCGGGAAGGCCGCGAGCCGGCGGTGCATGGCCATGGAGGACGCGTCGCCCTCGCGCCCGCGCCGCGTCATGCTCTTGGGCCGCGGATCCAGCGACATGGAGACGTGGAAATGCCGTGCCGCTGCTGCTGGGTGGAACACCCGCGTGCGTAACCTGCGAAATCGGATACTACCGCTGCTACTTCAAAGAGCGCATACAACAGTCTCCGAAAATGCATAATTCGATGTCAGAAGGTACCTTACTACCTTTGTTGTCGGGTATTTAAAGCGAGTAAGTAAGAGTGATGGTGGATTATGCTGTAGCGCAGGGTTGCCGTAACCTGCCGAGGACGAGGGGCGGGCATGTAACCCCTTGAAGGGAGAGAGATCGACAATGGGCAAGACCAAGACGGGAATGACGCCTGCAGAGGCTGGAGCTAGGCGAGCGTCTGCTCCAAAGCTCAGCATGGCTTCTGCGGCGGCTGCAGATCCGGAGACGCACACTGCGAGAGCAACAGACGACGCCAAGAGGAAGCACGCGCCAGAGGACCTCGTGGTCGATCCAGAACTCTACGCAGACGACCAGCAGCAGAGCGAGGAGAGCGACGAAGAGCAGCAGCTGCAGCACAATGGCAACAACGCGTCCATTGTGCTGGACGAAAAGGACGCGGAAGGAGCGCTGCAAACGCCCTGGACCCCGAGATCGCTCGGTCGCGCCAAGTCAGCGATCATTTACAAGGTGAGAGAGTGGGCATTGCATTGGATCTAAATGACTATGTAGTGGTTGGGTAGTAACAACACTGCTGTGAACAGCAAACGCTGAACGACACGCTGCTGGTGCTGGAACGCAACATCTTCTTCTTCCAGGACTGGACGCCGTACTTTGTGTCTCTTCAAGAGGACCACCTGCTGCTCTTTACCAGTCGTGAGCGATGGGAGCAGGGGCTCAAGCCAGACAAGGTACAGTGCTCTAGATGGGAGCTCTGTGTTCGCTTTATCCTGATGATTCTATGGCAATTCTGAAAGGTGGTGGATCTGCACGCACTGATGCTGCTGAGCGACTTGAAGGTCGACGTTCTTGACGACAAGGCGTCTCAATACGATGTCAACGGAAGCTCAAGCGTGCGGCTCTTCCGACGCAAACTGCTGGAAACAGATGAAGTGGATGAGGTGCGTTGCGTGTATTCGCTAATCCTTATGCTAGATATTTTTCCTTACCATTGCTTTGCATTTGTAGTGGATCAACGAGCAGCTACGCGAGGGTCTTGTTGTGGGCAATGGCAGTCTCGTTGATGGCATTCTCTCCAGCAATCCAGGGGCCAGCGCTCGTTGCATGGTCGAGTTTGGGTCATACAACCAGGCCACGTTCGAGCTCTGGTCCAAGTCTATTCGTCGAGTGCTGCAAGCGAAGCGAGAGATCTACGCCCAGAACTCCAGCAACCGACGGCATCAGGACATGGACAACAACGATACACGAGCGTCAGGGTCTCCCACCGCCTCGTTCTGGGTCTCACCAGGTCAGGACTCCAAGCTCACTCTGCTGCAGAGCGAGATCTGGTGCAACCGCGTGCTCTCGGGCGAGCAGGACAAGGCCGAATCAGAAATCCGCCGTCTAGTAGCAATGGAGAAGCTGGTAAGTCAGGTCACATGCCCACGCATGGCGCTGCTCGTATACGAGAAGGTGAGTCGCGTGCACGAGCTGTTCGTGGCCAACAGCCGTCGAGAGATCGAGAAGCTGGACGAGCGCGAGAGTCGACTGCCAGCCGAGGTGCTCAACTTCTTCGCTGACCATCTCAAGCGCAAGTACACGGTGTTCCTGATCCTAGCGCTCTCGTACGGCGTGGCTGACGCGCAGATTCGAGAGGCTCACGAGACCATGTGCCGAGAAAACGCCGCTATCAACGCTGGCGTGGGCGCTGGATACGGCGAGCAGCAACGCAGTGTGGATTGCTATGGATTCAGCAACCCCGAGAGCGTGGAACTGTACGACAAGTACCGGGATGCTGCATCCAACTACCACAAGATGAACTATGGCGATCCATCGGCAGCGGCGGAAGAAGATGCCATCATGCATCTGCCAGTGATGCTGCAGGTCTCAGTTATGCGTCAGGACATGGAGGATATGGCCGCCATGCTGTCGATACTGGACACTGTCAAGAGGCGATTGCTGTCGCATTGCGGACTGCAGCAAGAGCAAGAGAACGCCTAGGCTGCCAAGCCAGGCATGAAATGAGTGTATTATAGCAAGTATCTTTAAACTTAGCCAACCAATTTTCAAAATATCCATACATACACACTGACAAATGACTAAAATACACGATTACGAATCTTTTCGACCAATCAGAGCGTCGGATTCCGCGTCCTCCCCCTTGGAGTTCGCTCCATTGTGCTTCTTGCTGCCGCGTGGGAAGTCTGAAGACGCGATGGCAAGTGGCGCTCTCTTGCTCTCTGTTGGCTCCCAGAGGCTGCTGGTGCTAGTCCTGACTGATGCGTCTGTCTGCTGCTGCTGTGCTGCTGCAGTTCGGAGCGTTCGGCAACGACGGAAACCCCTTTGGGGTGAATTTCAACTTTGGGCAGTTCCCGCAACGGTGCGTACAGTCTTTCTTGTAGCTGTCGTCGCCCTGTGGACTGGCTGCTGGCTGGGCATGCGATCCTGCAGTGATCCTCTGGTGCTGAGGTGTGCTGATACTCTGTCTGTGTGGATGTAGATTCGACGAACACTACCGCGTGTACCCGGTCTCCTTCTGCGATAAGGCTCATCTTGAAGATGGCGACAAGAGTACGTCTCGCATGCGTCTGCGGTACTTAGTGAATGCGCATGGAACTCACGTTGTCTTGCTTGAATGGGCTGTGTTGGATGACTGAAGTCCTCTTGCCGCCGTCGGCATTGGAAACCCTTGGTAAGTAGCTGGCATTCATAGTATCACAGAGCAATTCTATATCCTAACGACGTGGTATCATTAGCTCGCTTGCATATTGAGTACCCGATGCTGTTCAAGGTCATCAACGAAGGTGTGGATCGCCATTCGCATTGCGGTGTCCTGGAGTTCAGTGCCCCCGAGGGAACGTGCTACATGCCGTACTGGGTACGAATGCCTGATGGGTTGACAGGCTTAGTTGGATGCTTATCTATGGCTGTCTGGATCAGATGATGCAAAACCTGTTTGTGAACGAAGGCGATATCATCAACATCCAGAACATATCGCTACCCAAAGCCACGTTTGTCAAGATCCGCCCACAGTCACAGGAGTTCCTGGACATCTCGAACCCTCGTGCTGTGTACGTCCTTTGTTCATTGAATGACCATTTGTATTGCGCTCTCTGACCTCATGCGTTGCTGTGTCTATCAGCTTGGAGGCATCGCTGCGCAAGTTCTCGTGCATGACCGTTGGCGACACGATCTGTCTCAAGTACAACAACAAGAATTTCCTCTTGGACGTGCGTGAAGTCAAGCCAGCACCTGCCGCCTGCATCATTGAAACGGATTGCGAAGTCGATTTTGAAGCCCCTGCCGACTACGTGCCTCCGGTTCCTCCGTCACAAGCCAACTCAGCAGCTCCACCTGCAGCGCCGTCCAATGTCCCCTACGGAGGTAAGCTGCATACATCTCCATTCACCTGAAAACATGGAGACTAAATATTGCCTTTGGTATTGCAGGTGTACCGACCATGAAGACTACAGAGGCTGTCAAGGCGCCTCGTCTGGGCAGCTTTGGTGGCAGTGGTCTGCGGATGAAGAAGAGTGGCGAGTCCAGTGCCACTGATGCGGCAGCTCTTCGTGCTGCTCGTCTGCGCAAATACGAAGCCTTCCACGGCACTGGCAAGTCTCTCAGTGGCTTGCAATCGACCTTTACCAGCACACCAAGCTCCAGCGGCATGCGTCTGGGCGGAGGCAACACCACCAGTGGCGTCGCTCCCAGTGAGAGCTCTGTTGATGCAGAGTCCAAGCAAGAGCAAGAGGAAAAGGAGGAGGAGGAGAAGAAGCCGGCTGTGCCATTCCAAGGCCAAGGTCGTCGACTCAGATGAGCTCCATGTTCAGATCCTGTTCTGAACACTTAACCTTAACAACCTCCCTTTTCCAACCGCCACGTGTTTTCTTATCATGAATACGGTTAATTACGTCTCTGGTCCGTATTTTTCCCTCGGATTGTACCACTTTCTGGGGCCATCCTCCCCCCGCTTTAATGCCCGGTCTAGTTCAAGTGATTACCAGACACTCCGTTCGCCACAGAGAAGATGGCGGCAAAGGCCGCGGCCGCGCGATGGCGGCGTCTGCTGGACCGGTTCCTGCGCACGACGTACGCGCACGTGGTGAGCGTGGAGCTGCTGGCCTGGGGCTCCGTGGGGTTGCTTCTCAGCTGCGTGTTGTACTTCCTGTCGCCGCTGCTGGAGGACGACTACCACTTCTACCAGCGGTATCTGCCCTGGGTCTACTATCTCGACTGGGGGCAGTACGACTCGTTCATCGTGGACCACGTGGTCGTGTTCCTTGCCATCTCGCTGCCCATGGGCTGGCTGCTGCTCTTCCACGTCGCGTACTCCGGCATCAGCTCGCGCATGGACCTGGCGCTGCTCGTGCTGCGCATCGCGTGCTGCCTCACGGTGAGCTTCTCGCTCACGGTCATTCTCACGGACTTCCTGTCGCGCCGCGTGATGATCGCCAGCATCTCGCTGGCCTACGGGTCCTGCGGCCTCGTCTACTCGTGGAGCGTGCCCGTGTGGCGCTGGTACCTGGACGAGGCCAGCTCCAAGGGCCTCGTGACGCTGCTGCCTGAGTCGGTGCAGGAGATGCTGCTCAATACGTCGCT
The DNA here is from genome assembly GCA_023337935.1 of Elongisporangium anandrum. NCBI lineage: Eukaryota > Oomycota > Peronosporomycetes > Pythiales > Pythiaceae > Elongisporangium > Elongisporangium anandrum. Next base: position 12,862 of record JAADXR010000432.1, read on the forward strand.
CCTCGAATGGCTCTCGGACACGAGCTTCACGGACAAATTCCAGCAGTACCTGCCGTTCCTGCTGCCGCTGTCCAAGGCGGAGCAGCTGCGTCTGCTCGAGCAGCTCCCGAAGGAGTCGCAGGAGGTCATGACCCGCCCAGGACTCATGCCGCTGCTGCCGGCCAGCGTCCAGACGCTGCTGAAGCCGACGGAAGAGACCGACGACGACGACGACCAGAAGATGATCACCGAGTTCAAGAACGAGCCCATTGTGCCCATCAAGCCCATGACGCTGCCGCCCACGGCCACCGCAGGCTTTGATCTGCATCGCCCGGAAGTGCGCAACCGCGGCCTATCGCTACAGACGCCCGAGGCGGTTCTGAACGACATCATCACGCAGCGCGTCTGGAAGTACGTCTCGCTGTCTATCCATTGCCATGACGCTCGTGAACTAACTGTTGATTTGATCTCAGGAGCGCGAGTTCGTTGGTGAAGACGCCATCGCCGCAGACTCTGAATCGCACTGCCGCTATGTCCAGTGCTCTCTTCGTGCTCCAAGTACGATGCCTCTACTGCCATGCTCCTCCTAATAACTGTTCTAATGACCCATTACTGTCGTTCTCATAGCTCTACGCGTCGCGTCGGAGTCGCCAGGCGTTCATTTCGGTCATCCAGTTCATTGTCGCGTCTTCCTTGGGTTCCGTCGCCGCCTGTACCATCCTGCTGCGCATGGCACAGGTTCTCAACTCGAGTTTGACGGGCCGATCCGTGCCCATGCTGCGCTACGTGCATCAGTATCTGCTGCGCAATGGCAACGCAGGCCAGAACGGCCAGCTCACGAACGAGGCCGATCCAGCGCAGAAGACCGTAAAGACTGTGCAGCGAGTCGCCACGTCCGCCTCTGCCGTCGTCGCAGTTCTCTACGTGCTGCGCAAGCTGCGCAATTGAGGGGAGGATCTCTGTCTCTACCTATCGACCGACGATCGCAGTGGCTGGATGGGATTTTGATGCGTTCAAGCAGGAAACTAGTGTCGCGTGCTCTTGCGTTTGGCCTCGAGGGGCAGGACAACAACTATTCTAATAAGCGTGAAGTGGTTCATTGTCTGTGTCATGGCTTAAGTGAGCTCAGGGCCTGTTGCACGCGCATCTTGCGCCATCCGGCGTACGTCGTGTCTCGAGAGGAAGGCCATTCGCTCGAATCCTCTGAGGGCAGACGAGTGATCGGCGCGTCGTGATTCGCGCCCACGAAGTAGCCGATGGCGATGCGGCTCTCAGTCCTCGCTGTCTTGTCATGCGGCACGACCACGCGGTGGCAGGTCGAGCGCCACTGGCCGTTGGTCCAGTAGCTGAAGCCGTCGCCAATGTTCACGACCAGCGTCTCGGGCTCCACAAACACGCGAGCCCACTGGTCTTCGTGCTTGACCTGCAGACAGCCGTACGCGTCTCGCCAGTCGGGACACAGGATCGTGAACAGATCCACGTCCGTGTGCTCGGCCAGCCGCAATTGGCCGCGCTGCACCTGCTTGGCGATGGGCGGGTAGTGGTTCACACTCAGAATGCTGCAGTGGCGATCCATCTTGTCCTGGAAGAAGCGCTCGGGCAGCCGCAGACACGACTCGAAGATCCGAAGTAGCAGCGTCGCGAGCGATTCCATGGTGCTGTAGTACTGCTCCATGGCAGCTTGCAGGCCGAACGCGTCGTTCTCCGGCCACTTGTTGGCGTAGTACAGCATCTGCGCGTCGTTTGAGCTGTCTATGAGCTTAACGTGGCCGGGAGGTCCCATGCGGTACTTCTCCACGAGATCGTTCGGCCGCTGCTGGCCTGCGAGAATGGCGAAGTTCTCCTTCGCTGTGCCGGAATACCCGCGAGGCACGGGCGCTCGGTTGGCGCAGGCGCGCTTGTGCTCGGCCGGCGTCTCGAGGAAGAAGCTGCGCGCGGTCTCGCGCAGGTGAAGGATCTGGGTCGAGGCCACGCCGTGGTTCTTGAGTAAGAGGAACCCGTGGCGGCGGAAAGCAGAACTCACGGTCTCCGCCACGCGCTGCATCTCCAGTGGATCCTCCGGTTCCAGCAGAAGCGCCTGGAGATCGATGACGTCGAGAGCGATGCGCTCGTCTTCTTGACAACCCGCCATCATCAGGACTTTTAGGAGCAATTGTATTGGTCGGCACCATTCAAGGGCACGACTCGTCTCATTGCTCGTTCACCAACCCATTAGGAAGCGGTGCGATCGAGGGGAATGAATACGGCGATCTCCTCGCCGCTGTAATCGCTCCGCCATCGGAACGAAGCGGTCGCTGTCAATGAAGAAGACTGGATGCTTCAGGCGGACCGTGGATTGCGCCAGTCGTGTCCAGATACGATCCATGCACCACACGCCGTATTGTAGCTCTTCGAGATATGGGGACATGGAACGGCCAGTGAGGCGGCCTTGGTGTACCAATTGTGTACCACTCGCTCGACTGACTGGAAGCCATGCGCATCACGGTTTAACACGGGCGTCGCGATGGTGCTGGCGTCGGCCAAGAAGAAGAGCAAGAAGAAGAGCGCCAAGCGCAAGGCCGTGAACCTGCAGTCCAACTTCAACCGTAAGTGCAGCGTGCGCACGAGTGGAGACCCCAGCGACGCGGACGCGGCGCACGCCACGTACGAGGCCGTGCCAGCCGACCTGTTCCCGGACAACCACGAGCACGAGCACGCGACTGATGGCTCTGCTGCTGCTGTGAACGCAGGTGCCTTCGCCTGCGGGGACTTCCATATGCACAGCATCCACAGTGACGGTAAGCTGCCGCCGCGCGAGGTCATCGCCAAGGCGGTCGGCAACGGCGTGCAGTTCATGTCGCTCACGGACCACGACACCATGGCCGGCGTGGTTGAGGCCATGGAGACGGCGCAGCAGCTCGACGTGCTGGTCATCCCTGGCGTCGAGATCAGCGCCGAGGTCAAGGGCGGAGAGAACCTGCACATCCTGGGCTACTTCTATCCAGGCTCCAACAGTGCGGAGCTGGATGCGCAGCTGGAGAAGATCCGCACCGGACGACACAAGCGCGGCAAAGAGATGCTGCGGAAGCTGGTGCGTTGTGAGTCGATGCTCAATGCTATTGAATGATGGACTAATAGCTCTTGGGTCTTTCTGCAGGCTACAATGGGCATCCATCTGCAGTGGGAGCGCGTGCTGGAGATCGCAGGCGAGGCTGCGCCAGGCCGCCCCCATGTCGCTGAGGCGCTCGTTGAAGGCGGCTTTGTGTCCAACTTCCGCGAGGCGTTTGCACGTTATCTCCACAACAACGGGCCAGCGTACGCTGAGGTAATAGATGCAGCTTCTTCATTCGTGGACCCTTGGAAGACTGGGATTAATTGGTCTCCTATGCTTTGATAGGGCGAGCATTTTCCACCTGAAGAAGCGCTCAAGCTCATCGCGGATTGTGGCGGTGTCTCGGTGCTTGCGCATCCGTGGTGCTGCAAGAACCCGATCACTCTCGTTCCGGAACTGGCGAAGATGGGGCTCCAGGTGAGCAATTGTAGCTAGTTAGTTGAGCTCGACGTGGCTCACTCGGATGATTATATCAGGGTCTGGAAGTGTACCATGATACCAACAAGATCGACATGTACAGCGCTCTTGCAGCTGAATCCAGCCTCCTGAAGGTATGGCGCAATGAACCTGCCTTGATCGCTGGCTGTTATTCACTGACGTCCTCTCTTCTGCAGTTGGGCGGCTCTGATTTCCACGGCATCGACCCCACGACGGAGCACGCGCCTGGCGAGATCCCTCTGCCCAAGAAGATAGTCGACAACTTCCTCGCGCACGCGCAGCGCGTCTGGGAGAAGCCTCTCAAGGCGCAGCTCACAGCTATGGCCCAGGCTGTGCTGCAACCTTCAGCAGCTGAAGCCTATAGCGAAGAGCTCTTGATCTGGAAGGAGCAGGAAGCCGTCGCACGCGAGACGCTCGCAGCGCTCGGTGTCCGCATGGAGCTCCTGGAACCAGTCAGCGAAGCCAGTCAGTACCGAACGCTTCGTGTGCTGGCGCCCATTTTGACACAGTAGCGTAACAGACAATAGATAGACATTCGCATGACGACGACATCACGAGCCAACTTGATGTTGCTAACTTAGTGTGGTGCACGCGATTTGATGTTTCGCGCGTTCTTCAAGTCGCGGTGCAGAAACCGGGACGACGGTAATGGATTTATTTCCATAAAATACCAAATCACGATCTACTATCCACCCAAATTACCAAAAGCCGAGGTAGTAGGATTGCCCCACGTCAGCCCAAAGACCAGGGAGAGGTCAACACCCAAGAGCTCATTTCCCAGCGACCGGCCCACGAAGCAGTCGACTCCCCCTCGCTCCCTCCGTCTCTCCTCCGCCATGCTGAACGACCTGCTGGCCATCATCGCGGCGCCCAAGGCCTTTGGCGCGCCGCTGTACCTGCTGATCCCGACCGTGACGCTCGGCATCGTGTACATCGTGCTGGTCATCCGCTTCTGCATGCACATGCGCGGCCTGAACGTGACCTGGTCGGGCACCAAGAAGAAGATGGTGCTCGTGCTGGGCCCCAAGAACGCCGGCAAGACCATGCTCTTCCACGCGCTGCGCGAAGGCCGCGGTGTGGAGACCGTGTCGTCCATGAAGGAGCTCGAAGCCACGTTCGCCATCCATCCGGCGCTCAACCCGAGCAAGTTTGACGCCAAGCTCAACCTTGTCGACTTCCCCGGCCACGAACGCCTGCGCTCGTACGTTCTGCATGCAGCATTCATTGCCATTGGAGTGCGCTGATGCTGATGCTCTTGCTGCTTGTGGCTCATTGATACAGGCGCGTGGCGGATTTCTACCCCGTGACTGGCTGCATCGTGTTCATGGTCGACTCGGCCGACTCGGTCATGCTGCGCAAGGCTGCCGAGTACGTTCTGCTGGTCTCGTGCTAGCAATGCTGATCTGGTGCTAACGTTCTGCTTCTGTGGCTTTAGATTCCTCTACGACATCTTCTCGAACGCCAAGCTGAACGACAAGTCGCCGCCCATTCTCATTGCGTGCAACAAGAGCGACCTGCCCAAGGCCGCGAGCCCGAACGCCATCTGCGACGCGCTCGAGAAGGAGCTGACCCAGCTCAAGACCACGCGCTCGTCTCTCGAGGCCGAGGGTGACGAGCAGGACTCGACCAATGTGCCCGTGGGCCGCGACGGCGCCGCGTTCGAGTTCGCCATCGACTCTCCGTGCGAAGTGTCGTTCACCAAGTGCAGCGTCAAGAAGGGCTCGGTGGAGGAAGTGGTCACGTTCATGCAGAAGTACTAAGTAGTCCAATACATCTGTGTCTTGTGATAGTGTTTCTGCATTTTGTTTAACGGTTGGCACTCGCAAGCGATCGATCTAGCTGATGCTGCAGGCTGCAATGGCGATACTGAAGCTGTATTGGATCGTCACTCGCCTGGGCATCATCTGGTCTATTGCCTGCTTGCTTGGCTGGCTGTCTGTCTGGCTGGCTGTCTGGCTGGCTGGCTGGCTGATCTAGAGATTGCCGCTGTTGCCGAGTCCGTAGAGATGTCCCGAATACTTGCTGGCGTTCTCGACCTTGCCGTCGAAGAAGACCTCGACCATCTTGAAGAATGTGGCGGCCGTGAGCAGCGCGTCCGAGCCGGCCTGGTGCATCGTGCCTATCCGCTCGACCTGCAGGTCCTCCGCTAACCGGCTGAGGCCGCCCATCTTGTCAAAGTCCAGCGCCACGTGCTTGAGGTCGAACGTGTGCGGGAAGTACGTGTGCAGCAGGTCGAAGAACGTGTCCTCTTCGGCCGGCAGTGGGCTGCACGTGAGCACCTTCATGAGGTAGCCAAAGTCTGACGAGCCGTGGAACGAGACCCACTTGATGTTGTCCACGAGCACGAGCCCCGAGGGCACGAGCAGCTCGCCGAACCGCGCCACTTCGATGCCCATCTCTTCGTGCTTGGCGAAGTCGATGCCGGCCTGCTTGAGGATCTCGATCGAGTCCTGCGCGTACATGTCCTCGCCCAGGCTGAATTTGAAGTTGAACTGCCAGACGGGCACGTCGCGCATATAGCTGCCGTCCTCGTTGAAGAACGCCATGCCCAGCTGGATGATGCGCAGCAGGTCCACGTTGCAGCGCAGGGTCTGGTACTGGTAGTCGGTCGAGGTCGTGAACGACCCGATGGGCCGCGCCACCACGCCCGGGTACTCGGTGTCCATGGCCACGTAGCAGCAGCTGCGCTGCACGATCTCGCGGATCAGCGCCATGGACTCGGCCAGGTTCGTGGCCCACACGTCGCGGATCTCCACGTCCGGCGGCAGCCCATGCGACGTGATCATCCTTATCCGCTCACTCTCGGGGGTATGGAGCAAGCAGGTTTTCACCTCAAAACCTTGAGAATACCACCTTGCCATCGAGGTTTTTCTATGATACAGTTGAAGAATCGCACTTTGCAGGAGAGACTCGGTAGAGCGCATGGCTTGAATGGATGGGCCAGTTGGGCAATTGAGATGGTCGTGGGCAGTTGGAGCCGAGCGCTGGCGCAGCGCAGCGTGCGCGTCTCTCTGGCGCGGACCAGTCAGCGGCCGGTGGGCCGTGCTCGTGGCATTGCGGTCGCCAATGGGCAGCAGCGTGCGACGCCAGCGGCGGTCACGAGTCTGATGCACAAGTGCAGCTTCTCGCAAGTGCGTGGAGGAGCCAATGACGACCATGAGAACGACGCGGACGACGAGAGCGACAAGCAGGACCGCGCGGCTGTGAATGGCGATGCGGAGGATGTGGCTGTGAATGGCGAGATGCATCCGTTCGAGCGACTGCTGCAGCACTCGCAGCAGTTCCGACAGCGTCTGGAGCTCGCGGAACAGAACGTCGTGGGCAATGAGGACGTTGAAGACAAGGACGCGGACAGCGACAGTTCCAACTCCAGCAGCTCTAGCTCCTCCAGCAGCAGCAGTTCTTCGAGCTCTAGCTCCAGCAGTAGTGAAGATGAAGACAGTCACCGTGCTCGGAGCGAGGCCCGTCGTGCTGCTCGTCGCGCCAATCAGTTGGAGGATGAAGACGACGAAGACGCTCAGCCCAGCGAACGCCGTGTGCGACGCGAGAGTGTGCGACGAACGGTACGCGGTAGCCGCCATGGCCTGCCGCTGGAATACCGCGCCCGCCGCCGCATTATCAGCACGCCTGTGGACGAACTGGACTACGAGCACGAGCTGAGCATGGTGCGCACGGGACTGCACGCGAAGGAGCGCAAGTACCAGCAGATGCTGCACCGTCAGCAGGACATGAACGAGATCTGCCGCAACTGTGGCGAGCGCGGCCACGTGGCGCGCAATTGCCTGCTACCGGTCATCTGCTCCAACTGCGGCGGCATTGGCCATCGCCAGCACGAGTGCAAGTACCCGGTCTACTCGATCGAAGACGACTTCCGCGAGCAGAAGCGTCGCAAGCGTGCGTCGGCGCGTGAGAAGAAGCTCAAGGGATCTGAGCGCTTCGAGAAGTTCAAGGAGGACTTCGAGATGGAGATGGAGAGCTACCTGGAGCGATTCGAGAGCAGTTCCCGTGCGCGCAAGAGCAAGCCCAAGCCCAAGAGCAACGATGAAGATCAGTAGATGCGAGTTGATTGCCATCCATCCCTCATCTTTGAGCTTTTATTCACGAGAAAACGAAGAAAAAACAGCAAAACCCACGAGCGTTTAATGCAAAACAAGACAGTATTCGTTAACGGGATGTGCAGTTGGCTCTTAGTTCTCAGCGACACCGTAGCCACCGCCGCCAGGAGTGAAGAGCGTGAGCTTATCATGCGGCTGCACATCCACTGTGTTCTTGCCGCCAAGGTTCACCACGCGGCCGCTAGCGCGCGTGAGCAGGTTCATACCACGGGATCCATTCTCGCCACCGGCAAGACCATACGGCTGGAACGCACGACGCTCCGAGAGGATACTCACGGTCATGGGACGCAGGAACTCCAGTTCTCGTACGACTCCATCGCCACCAGTGAATTTTCCCTTGCCACCGGATCCTTCACGAAGGTGGAACGCACGCAGAATCACTGGGTATCGCTTCTCCAGGATCTCCGGGTCCGTGATGCGCGTGTTGGTCATGTGAGTATGGATTCCGCTGCGGCCATTCCAAGTGGGTCCAGCACCGGCACCACCGGCGATAGTCTCATAGTATCCACCCAATGTAGCGCTTCCAAAGGTCAGATTGTTCATGCAACCTTGCGAAGCAGCGCAAGCTTCAAAGGCCTTCAACACCACGTCCGTCACACGCTGACTTGTAAGCACGTTGCCACCGACCACAGCGGCATTAGCACTGGGGTTCAAAATACTTCCATTTGGAGGGAAGATCACGTCAATCGGTGTCAAGCAGCCCTGGTTCAGTGGCAGCTCCTCGCCAGCCAGCAAGCATCGCAAGCAGTAGATGATGGCCGAGTACGTGACAGCTGGGGGAGCGTTCACGTTGCCAAACACTTCAGGTCCTGTTCCGTTAAAGTCAAACGTGGCTGAATTGGTATGTCGATCGATCGTGATCTTCAGAGCGATTCTCGTGCCGTCGTCCATGAAGTCTTCGGCAAAAACGCTGCCAACCTCTGGTAGATTTTTAGCGAGCGAGAAGCGATGGAGCATGCCTCGCACGGCGACTTCAGCCGCCTGCTGGATGTAGCCCATGTACGCCGTCACGACAGGCAGAGAGTATTCTTCGACGAGTTCACCCATGAGCACAACACCACGCTTGTTGGCAGCCACCTGAGCCTTCAGATCCGAGATGTTGTCACGCAAGTTGCGAGTTCCGATACGCGGAAGGCCATTGTCATCCACCAAGCCCTTTTGCTGCAGAATCTCCGTGATATCCTTCTCGCGGAATTCACCAACCTTGCCGTCGATCAACTTGAATGCAACAATAGCAGCGCCTTCTTCCGAAAGCGTCTTGGAAAGAGGCGGCATTGAGCCAGGGGCAATGCCACCAATATCTGCGTGGTGGCCACGACTCGCGACAAAGAACTCGATCTTGTTCGTCTTCTTGTCGAAAACCGGAGTGATGACAGTGATATCGGGCAAATGACTGCCGCCAGCCAATTGAGGATGGTTCGATACAAGCACATCGCCGTCGACCAAATCGTTACCCCAATGCTTGAGCTGGTAGCGGACGGCCTGCTGCATAGCACCCAAATGCACAGGCACGTGAGGCGCATTCGCCACAAGTCCTCCGTCAGGTCCAAAGAGAGCACATGAGAAATCCAAACGCTCCTTGATGTTCACTGAGATCGACGTTCTCGCCAAAGTGCGTCCCATTTGCTCGGCAATTCCCATGAAGCGGTGCGAAAAGACCGAGAGCTGGATGGAATCCAGTGGAACATCTGCACCACTCAGAGCGTTTCGCTGGTCTCGAATCGAAGCGGCCGCTTCGCCATCAAAGTGAAGGAACAAGTCTCCACTTTGCAGAACTTCGACGATCCAGTTCGGCTCGATGACAACAGTCGCGGTTCCTTGCATGATGATCGCAGGACCAGCGTACTTGACACCACGCTTTTCCAAAAGCTCTTCGTGAAGGTAAACGGGGATATCCTTCCACGCCTTTTCTTCGTCAAAGTAGAATTTCGTGGAGGAATGCGGAGCACATACGGAGTCTTGAGTAGTAGAGGCGCTAGTGTTGATTTTAGTCGCGCTAGCTTCAGTCATATCCGGGGAGATCGTGGCACGCACACGAACATCATCCACAATAATATGACGGTTTTGCAGCACAAATCCAAATTCACGCTGGTACGTTTGCACAAACGGAGACTCAAAATCAAACGCAAGCAGATCGGCCTCGGACACACTCAGTTCAGTGCCCTTGTTTCCGTTCGGACCGTGCGTCATCACTGCATTGTCGGTACCTTCGTAGCGCATGTTGAGGAAAAATTGGTATGAGATGGCATCACGGGGGAATCCATCAGCGACCAACTCAGTTTGCGCATCGTGAGCAAGTGCGATCAAGCTCGAGACGAGGCCGGCCTTGTTCGGAGCAGCATAAGTTGCCGACGATGGCAATTGCTTCTCAACGACGCTATCCGCAAGGCTTAAACCATACGCCGACAGGATACCGCTGTAACGGTGAATGTACACCTTCGTCATACCAAGTGCCTTCGCAATAGAGCATGCATGCTGCGGTCCAGCACCACCAAAGCAAGCCAGGATGTGCGTGCTGATGTCGTAGCCCTTCATCTGTGTCAGGTTACGAATGGGGCGACACATGGTCTCGTTGGCAACACGAAGAAATCCCGAAGCGACTTCCTCCATGGTGTACTGGACGCCATCTACAGAGTTCGCATTGATTTCGGCCGTCAATTCGGCAAAGGCCTTTTGGCTGCCAGCAACATCGAGCGGCTCATTTTCATTGGGACCAAAGATGTTGGGAAAGAACTCGGGTAGAATGCGGCCAGTCACCAGGTTGGCGTCCGTAACACTGAGGTATCCATTCTTGCGATAGCAAACCGGACCAGGATGCGCACGAACAGATTCAGGGCCGACGACAAACATGCCACTCTTGTAGAACAATCGCGAGCCACCACCGGCGGCAACGGTCTGGATGTCCAACTGCGGTGCACGCACAGGCACATTAGCAGTGACGCTCTCAAGTACGTGCTCAAATGTTCCGTCAAAACGAGAGACATCCGTAGACGTTCCGCCCATGTCGAAGCCGATCACGGCAGCAGGGTCTTCCGATTCCGGAGCAATCGTGGTGCGAGCGTAGCCGACAACACCACCGGCAGGACCGGAGAGAATCGCACGATGGCCGTGAAAGTGCTTCATGCGCGCAAGACCGCCGTCGCTCTGCATGAAACTGATCTTGACATTGTCCAAACCATCGTCAAAGCCGGCGCAGAAAGAAGCAACGTAGGTCTTGATCACGGGCGTCAGGTATGCGTCAGCGCAGGTCGTGAAGCCGCGGGGCACGGCCTTGATCATCGGCATAATCTCCGAGGATAGCGAGATCTGCGTGAATCCCAATTGCTGAGCCAATTCAGCCACCCTCTTCTCATGCTGAGCAAACGTGTAGGAGTGCAGAAGTACGATCGCAATGCTTTGAATGCCCGAAGCCTTGATTGTCTGTACGGCAAGCAATTGTCAGTCTCACGGCCAGGTTTCCATCGTAAAAAAATCGCAATCAGCACAGTGCATACCTCAAGTTTGGCCCGCAGATCCTCAGTGTCTAACTCCTTGAGAACGCGGATATAATCGCCACTGATGCCCTTGATGTCCGTGGTCACGCGATCGCTCTCGTCAGTGATCATCTGCAGACGCTCATCCACTTCGATGATGGACTCGTACAGCATCTGCATCAATGCATCCATCCAGCTTTAAACACGCATCCACAGAGGCAATACGTCTTGCAAGCAAATGAAGCACGTACGTCGGGCGTTTGGATCTCCAGATCAAAGATATCAGGACGCGACTGGTTGCCAATGTACAGCAGATCGCGGAATCCCTTGGTCGTGACGAGAACCGTGCGCTCTCCTTGTCGCTCAAGCAGCGCATTCGTAGCCACCGTCGTGCCTATTCAACAGCATTGCAATCAGTCCCAACTGCAATCAAATGCAACTGGCCAAGCAAGCACACGCACCCATGCGAATAGACTGAATGCGCGTCGTATCCACTGGCTGGTCGCGCGGGTGTGGGACGCCCGTCATGGTCTCCAGCACACGTCGAATGCCCTCTCTGTAAGCGCATACAAGCAGCACAAGTGAGTCCCTTGACCCGCACCACGCAAAGATCGTCAACGCACCGTGGCGCATCGGGGTAGTTGGCCGGGTCCTCCGACAGCAGCTTGGTCACTTGCGAGCGCGTCTCCAGCACGTCGCCCTGCGCGTCCAGCACGTCCATCTCTGCGTAGACGTCCGTGAAGGTGCCGCCGCGGTCGATGGCGAATCGGAAGCCGCGCATTCTCTCTTGGTCGCTTGGGCTCTTGCTGGTCGTTTGGTGAATGAGCAACTGATCCTGGAGGAGATCGGAATGGCGAGATTTCATTAGCTGAAAAGGAAGGGTATTTGGCCAATCAGAGACGTGTATTCAAATGATGTGTGGCAGTTCACGAAACACATCAATTGAGATCCACCTTCTGTCAGAAGTACGGTACTGCTCCATACTGGGTTCTCTTCAACGTGAAGGAGTCCAAGACTTGAGAGCTCTTGCCAGCCTTGGGACTTGGGCTCATATGATGAACAGCAGTCTCCTGCGATCGCAATGTCAGTGCATTTTAACAAAGTTAAGTTGATTCGCCAACGTGCAGTAGAAAGGCTTTATGTATTGTCCAATAAAGCTTCAAACTGACAACTGTATGTTCAGGGAATTTTTATTGCCATATTACGCACAAAACGTATCTACATACTATGCATTTTAGACGATTATTTTTCGAGGCGCTCGACGTGATGGCGAACATGGCGGATTTCGAGCAGCACAGATTCAAAACCTTCACGCATCGCCTCCCAACGAGCCAATTCACGATCGCGGCGGCGAATTATGGACTTTAGGATCTCGCCCCAGAATACCGAGTTCAGCGCTCCTGCAATTGCCACCATCCACTCGAACCACGAGATGTACTCGAAACCGAAGATATCGTCCATGATAACTGGGACATTTGTCACAATCAGAGTCAAGACTACTGAAAGAGCAGTGGCAACATGCATGAACTTGTTGGACAGGATGCCCACAAACACCGGTTCCGTAAAACTGCGCACAGTGAATGCACGAAGAACTTCCGTAAACGTGATGCAAAGGAACGTCATCGTCTGCGCACGGGCCAAGCCTTCCGAAAGGCAATCGTAGTCTCCACCTTCGCAGTAGATCGAGTCCGATTCGTAAAAATCGCGATTGGGGACATCGAAAATGTAGCTACCATTCGAGTACAGACCTCCACAGTTGCCGCGAAGCTGCCAGCCTGCGTTCATTCCGTTCCAGCGGCTGCAAGTGACGTCAGTGTAGTCATCACTGTGGGAGCCACCTCCAGCAGCCAAAATATCACTTTGAATATAGAGCCCAAAATTCCAGTACACACCAAGCATGAACGTCATGATTGCTCCACTAGCAATCATGACAGCGTTGTATGCCACGAAAAACCACAGGCGCCCGTGAATGAGTGGTTGTGTCTTCGGACGAGGGCGGTCTTCCATGATAAGTGGATCGCCCTTCTCCAAACTAAGCGCAACTGCTGGCATGCCATCCGTAAACAGGTTCAAGATCAAAATCTGCAGGGCTTCAAGCGGCAACGGCATTCCGACAACAATTGTGGAGAAAATCAAAATGATTTCGCCAATGTTCGTCGACAATAAGAACACTACGAATTTCTGGATGTTCGCGTAGATGACACGGCCCTTCCCCACGGCTGCCACAATACTGACAAAGTTATCGTCTGTTAGAATCATGTCCGAAGCTCCCTTTGCCACTTCAGTACCGGAAAGGCCCATAGCAACACCAATGTCGGCCTCCTTCAAAGCGGGAGCATCGTTCACTCCATCACCAGTCATTGCGGCAATCAAACCTTGGCGTTGAAGTGATTTCACAATC
>JAADXR010000433.1:0-26336 GCA_023337935.1 Elongisporangium anandrum
AGCACTGCTCAAGAAGCAACTACTGAGTATGGTTCTTCCTGCTCGTGTGCGTGTGTGAGTCTCTTTTGGCTTTGCACTGCGCATTATCCACCCCTGATGTTTTTCAACATCACCCATTTCACCAAAGAAACCATATCTATATGACAACAGGACCCATCAATTTGGAATAACATTCACATAAGTATAGGTGAAAGAGCGCTTTAGGTTATTGTGGCAGGTAGTGCCAGGGCTTGAGAGGCGCCACGAAGCGAAATGGTACTGGTCTATCAGGTGCGACACTGGATTCGTCTGCGTCGTCGTCAAACTTGAGGATGACACACGGGGCTCCCTATAATACGCATTGGAGGTAAAGTGAGGCATTGCAGTGGAATTCATGGACCACCAAACTGCGCTGTTCGTTACCTTTGGATTGGGCACCTGGATAGTGGCGCGGAAGAAGCTGGTGGTGTTGGGGTACATGGCCATAACGCGTTGATTGACTCCGTACTGGATCCACTCGTGCTCTGGCAGGCGGTCCGCCACCATCTCGACCACCTGATGGCGCGGCACAAGGTGGTGGCGCCGCGTGCCGTCGTCCTCACTCGTGTCCACGTCCTCCACTTCGTACGAGTCGCTGGCCGCATGGAACGCCACAATTCGCGCCAGAATCCACAGTTCGTGGCTTCGCGCAACTTTAGCGGCCACATGGCCGCCAGAAGGCACAAGCGGTTCATTGGGCCCCGGCATAAAAATGGCGGATGGAGGCGGCGGCTGAATTGAGTCTGCTCGTGAAGTGCGGGGCGTACTGCTGATCGAAGAGGCGGATGTGGTATCCGCTTCTGAGTGAACAGGTAGAGCACCGCTCTTGAGATCCGCTTCGAGTGTGTCGATGCAGTGCGTGAGTTGGTTGCGGTGCTTGCGCAGTAAGCGGCATGCGACCACCAACCAGTGCTGAAGCTGCCGAGCGCACTTGCGCTGCAAGTGTGGGTCGTTTTCGTGCTGCTGGATCTTCTCCTGGAGGTGGTTGATACGACGTGCTACAACATCCATGCCGTTGTCCAGCAGCTGCGTGATCACGAACGAGTCCACGGCCGCCTGGGACGCCATGACCTCTGCGGGGGCTATAATTTGCACAAGCGGCCGCACTAAACGCGCGAACTTTGTTTTCTCTTTCTTAGTCGACTAAATAGCTGTTTGGGATTAGCTGCTTCTTTTAATGCGCGATGATTTCTTCTTTTATTCCAATCGTACATAAATAGCGCCTACTTATGGAAGCATCCCACTCACATGACTGACCGAAGTGCTGGCACTTTGAAGCGTTGCACCGAGCCATCGGTGCCGCTGGTGAAGAAATAGTCGTCCGTAGCAATAGCATCGGTGACTCCCCAAGACAAGCTGGTCTGCAGCGCAACATAGAAACAGGCATTCATAGTCAAAGATCCACCCAAATCCAAATTCCAACAGCGAAGTAAAACGTACCACGTTGATTGCCATGTTGGATGCAGCATCGCCGAGAATGTTGGAGGCAGCATCGCCTAAGAACGAAGGCTTGGTGTGCACTTTACTGATCACAGCAACCTCGCGGAAGATTGGCAAAGACCAAATCTTGACCTCGCCACTCGCCGAGCCAGAGAGCACACAGTGGCCGCTGGGATGCAGCTCAAGCGTGGTGATCGCAGTTTCGTGTGCATTTGAGATAGTATGCAGCACGCGGCGCTGACGCATGTCGAAAACGCTGATTGATCCACCTTCGCCGCCCGAGATCAGAAGCTGATGCATGGAGGAGAATGCAACCGATGCAGCTCCAGCCGGGTGACACACCGGAGCAGCGACCAGTGACTTCGAATTTGGCAGTAGCGTATCCCACACGCATACGTTCTTTTTTCTACGTAAGCAGAAGTGGAGAGAACAAGTTAGCTGGCCATGCTGCTACTAAAAGACAGGAGCGCAAGCTACGTACTCAGCGGAGTTGCCGACAGTGGCGATGCAGCTTCCCGAATTGATAAATGTCAGCGCCTTGGCCCCCTTGTCATGACACTAATAAAGATTCCGAGCAAGTTAATCAAACAGCCAAGGCATCCCAGCAGCCAGAGTCATTATAAACGCACCTCTATCTGGCGGTAGCACGTTTCACGATCGAGATTGGCAAACTTCCAGAGATATAGTCGGCCCAGAGTGTCTACGGCACCCATCTGGTAATTGCCGCCAATTAATTAGCGTGACATTTATTGAGAAAAACAAGGTGTGCATACCTGCTGCCCGAGCTCATCAAATTGGATTTTCTTCACATCCCTGCGTGAAGACATGGTGGGACTTGACGGATGCACCTGAGCAGGACAGAACATATTACCGTGACTGTCAAAAGCTACTTAAAAAGACAATTCCATGTACGAACAGGCTACGTACTGCAACAATTTCGTTCGTCTGAAACGAGCAAATCGAGCTTAAACTATCGTAAGACCACAAGTGAACTTTGCCCTTCTGGTTCCCGGACACGAACAATGGCAAGAATGGGTGAGACTCGACTGCGGTGGGCTTGAAACTTGACGCCTTTGAGTCCGAGAGGGACGAACTCGAAGACAGAAGCGATGAAGGCGATGATGTCATTTTACTCCCGAATGAGGGCGATAAAGAACTTGATTCTTGTGGCCCACCTCCGAGGGATAAAGAGTCCATCGTCATTCGACGCATTGGCGCAGAGACGTTAGTGCCCTCAGCGAAAAAGGTCGATTTTGGGTTGGCATACATGCCCTTGAACTGAAACTTGCTTCCGTCGGAATAATCCACACACACCGTTCGACAAATGCCCTTACTGCTGCAGATAATCATCTCTGGTGAATCCGTTCCTCTATTGAAGCACATGCTTTTGATAGACGTATCACTGCGGTATATACACTGCAAACTCAGCGTAGCAGCCATTGGGGATTGCATACGCTTTTCGAGAATATCTGCAATGTCGGCAGCACGGCCACTTGTGCCAGCTTTCTCGACTGCATTTGACAAGAGAATGCGTTGGGATCGCGTCAAAGCTGACTTCTTGGAAGGTAATTCGGGCAAGTGGCCCCAACTGATTTCTTCTTTGATTTTTGCACTACAGCAATCAAGCTGCGCGTTGAGGCGTAACAGAAATTCGTCCTTATCGGCAAAGAGCTTCATAATGAGCAGCCATGGACACTGGTCACAGATGCATCGTAATAGTTGACGTTTGTCGTTGGCCATGGGCGAAGATGACGCAACAGAACCACCTGTCGCTACGGCAGTGACTGAAGGCGACGGCAGCGGCGTATTTGTGTTACTGCTAGCTGCAACGCGCATCGACACTGGGCGGAAATAAGACTCAGCCATATCGCATAAAAGCTGCTTGGTCGCATATTTCGAGAGATTGGTGTTGTACATTGACCATGCTTGAACCAACTTCTTCCCGGCTGCCATCACGTAGCTATTAGCGGTTGACCCTTCGACCGCAATCTTCGAAAGATGAGCTGGCATTGCACTTGCACTCATCATTAAAACCAGGGTCCAGTACTGACAAAATGAGAAATTCGTAAATGCGGCGAGCTGTAACCGGTTGGTTTTCACCTCTGACACAAAATTAATCAGCTCTTGTTGCAAACTTTGAACGACTTGGTAGAGTGCTGGTAAGGCTTGCTGAAGAGATGGGATCCCCGTCGACGCAGAATCCACTGCAGCAGTAGTGCGACTTGCAGAACAGAATATACACACGTCCGACATAGCGATTTCGTTCAGTTTGGCCATCATTTTCTTTGATAGAGGATCTTTGTGCGGGAAAATTACGCTGAATGATCGATATAAGCAGCATGGGTTCTTGATGTACCGACAGCAGACGCAAATTGCACTGTAAATTGCTGCGGTTGCTACCCGAACGAAATCACTGCTTCCCAAGGATGCTCTTTCTTCGGTTGGCTTCGTATAATAGTTCAACAGCCACAACAATAATCGAGATGCGCATGTCAAAAGACTTGAACAGGTTTGCTCCACTCTCTTTGTGTACATTGGATCCATGGATCCCGTGTTCAGGTCGCCAGATGATAATGAGGAAACACCTTCTGTAATGACTTCAACGAAATGGGGCACGGGTCGCGAGAATGGGACATCGAGAATGAGACTTGAATGACTGGTCCAGCTCGACACTAAAAACTCCAACGCTGATACCCGACCTGAATGAACAAGAAACTGGATTACAGAGCGACGAAGTAGGCCTTCCATATAGGTATTCTGCGTTTCAGGGTGATTCCTGACCTCAAAGTTCCCACTGCATTCCACAGCAGTTGCTAATTCACTGTTCAAGTGATTCTCCAATTCAAATCGGATAGCCAGTGGGGACTTGGACAACATAGCCTGGTGCAATGACTTTTGAAAGGATTCAAAGATGAAGTCAAGCTGATAACCCATCACGGCTGCGAGGATTTGATAACGAACTCCAAGAAACAACGCACTTTCTGTACTTTTCTTTGACCCTTCACGGCAAAACTGCTGGAAAAATTTATGGAAATCACGCTGTTGAATAATTGCAACTGTAGTGAGGCCCATTCCTTGGATACGACTGAGTGCAATCGCTTGGGTCTGCATAATCTGCGCTTTTAGCGCTGTTTTCCTGGGAACTATCGTTTTCCTCAGGAAGCGCACAAGGTCACAGGCGCCAAGCATGCTTTGACCAAACGTGCGCCAGTACAGCGTAAAGGGATATTCATCTTCACCTGAATCACTACCAAACATGCAGTGAATGGTTGTTTTTGGGGTAACAAGCAGACACTGAATTGCTTCGTGGGTCGCCCCAGCGAGGTACTTTACCAAAAAGCACATATAAATGTCACCACACTCAGACGCCTTCCTCCAAACAGTCGACTGCAAGAAGTCTATGCAAATACCCTTGCATCCAGAATCAGATAGGTTGGCATCCGATCCAAATGCTCCGGTGGTTCCAAAATGACGAAGATTGTTGCTCAAGCCTGTGAATGATGTTTGCGAGAAATCCATAGCACTGATGCCTTCATCTTGTCCACCAAGATCCCCTTTCTCAGAAAGTCTTGCAATTAAAAATGACAGTACCAGGGTACGGTCGGCATGTTCGGCGACTGATACGGCCTCCTGCACTTTTCCGCCCAACAGAAAAAATGCAGCTGATATTTCATAGCGTTGCTTGGTTTTTAATACATAGGCATTCTTGATGGCTGCATTTTTCCACCTTGGGTCTGAAAAGTCGTTACTTAACAGATCGCTAATCCGGGACTCGTTGGCCATTTTGAATAAGCTAGCAAGCAATTTCGTCTTCCCAAGAAGCACATAGAAAAGTGCCACACCAAAGGGATCTCGTGCAGATGCGTACTCACTCTGAGCAACCTTTTCGGTAAATACCTGAAGTTTCGCAGCGCTTTGGACCCAAAATGGAAGTCGCAGCTGTAGCATTTCTTTCCACGTTATCATTGACACTGGAAGACACTCTTGCAGCAATTCTGTTTGATGATCGGTGATAGCACCCCACGCCACCTGTTCCGAGCAAATGCCAACGGATCGTTTAACTGTGTCATTGTCTTCAATAGTATTGAATTTCACAGGCTCATCAAGCTCATCACTTGCTGACGTTTCCACAGCAGCAGGCTTATTCCCACTTCTTGCTGCCTCCAATGGCCAAATCAAGCTAGCATGAAAACGAAGAGCTGCTTCGTCTTTTTTACGACTAGCATCCCGATCCCAAGTTAATGTTTTCTTTATTCCTTTGACAATAGCCATGAAAATTTCTTGTTCTTTCGGGTCCAAAAAGGAGAGAGACTCACGATGCTCAGTAAAAAACTCGATAAATTCATTTGTTTCGAGTGGAGACTGAGATTTTTTGATAACTTCTTCTGCCAGTGAGTTTGAAACAGGCACACTTGGGGCGAAGAGCATATTTGCACGATCTGACGCTCCATAATTGCTTGAACTACCGAAGTTACGTGCAGGTTTGTAATCCATCGAAAAAAGATCGCTAGCGCGAGCCATCGGCTGAGTAGCAATCGAATTAGACGCGCCAAATCCAGTCTTGCCGTTTTTCTTTCCTTCCAAATATGCAGCGGATCTTTCGTCGTCGTCTGTGGCTTTCGGTAGCAACTCACTCAATGATAGCATGGGGAGCGATCGGAGTTCACTATGGTCATCCATTCGCAAATAACACGTTTTCTCATGTTCCGTGATGCTTTCTCGGACAAAATTTAAGGTAACTTCGAGAGGATTGAAAGAGCCTCTAGCGAGCAAAAACATCAAAGTTATCGGGTGATATGGCTCGAAAATGGTCGTTGGTGCGTCGTTCATCTTTAAACGTGTAGGTATTGTAGCTGTCAATCCTCCATAAACTCTTGAAGGTGTAGTAGATGGCGCCGATAGATCTCGGAGGTCGACGCGAGCAATACTTGATCCGAGTCCAAGAAGCACATGAGGGAACTTGGCCAGCGAGGATATTTTTTGTGGTCGCACACTAAGACGAGTTGAATTCCAAACAATGTTCCATTGTTTCGGTTGTCGGTTCACGCTTTCACATTTGATCACGCCAATTGTCGTCGTGGAGAGAAAGAACAATTCACAGCTTCTATCGGCCGTAATCGGTGGCGTCCATTCAAGAGAGATCACTTTACCGTACTTATTGTGAGGAACTACTACGACATCCTCGTAGCGATGGTCAAATGCAGATAAAATACACACTTTCGCAACATTGGTTGCCGGAGATGATTGAGAACTTGAAATCGATGTGTCCTCGTCAATTAATATCGCCAACCGGCCACAAGCACTTGCACAAAACTGTCGAAACGACAGCTTAGCCTCCACCGAATGGAATATCGACGTATCTTTACTTCGATTGGTTTCGGCTTCCATACTCAGAAGTTTACCAATATCAACACGGTGCACACTTTTTGTTTCTTGTAAATCATCAACATCTGAAAATGACCAAATATCGAATACAAAATCGCTATCAATGCTTGCAAACATAGTATCAAATGCTCGCATGGACGGCAATGCAGCGATACCAAGCAAGTTTTGCTGCGGAATGCTGATCTGAGTCTTCCTAAACAGTTTAATGGTAGGCACACGTAGAGTCGAGGAAGTATCGTTACTATCAGTGTCTTCGAATGAGAATACCCACATCGTGAGCCGTGGATTTTGCTTACTCATGCCAACAAGAAGACAGAAATCTTTAGACGACGACAAAGACTCTTGCGGTTGGAAAAACATTGAGTTCGATGATGGAAGTGTTGACCATTCGCTTTTTTGAGATTCAGGCACATTCACCATGATCAAATCGTTCAGTTCCATGAGTTCCTCACCATCTGTAGTATCTTCGAAGCAAACATCCATACTCGTTGCCAAAGAGTTGTCGGATAAAGCTGGACCAGTGCTTGGCCCATTTCCAGTCGAAATAAACAGAGTTGAAATGGTGGACACAGCCACTGGAGAAACAGTATCGCCAATATTCGTATCCTCAAACATCATCCTTCCTGCACATAATTTGCCTTCAGCAAAAAAGAAAAGCATGTTTTGCTCCTCATAACACACGGAATGAGAAACAGACGACATTGGAAGTACTGTATGCGGTCTAGAAACCTCCACATCCCGAAGCGAATCACTGCAGCGCAAAATATCCAAACGGTGATCAATATTTGAAACAGCAATTTTAACGGAGTTGACTGGATTCAATATCGTCATTCCTTCCACAGCACTGTCTGAAGTATTTTCAGCAACGCGAACCTTTGCCATCGCTAGAGAAAGAGAACATCCGTTTGCTTGCCGGGCACTCAGAATAGACTTCGCCATATCACCAACGTCACAACTCTGGACAGAGTAGCAAACAGATCCACGGGAATTCCGAAATGATCCAAATGATGAAGCTTCAGCTTGAAGTTTGAGTCGAGCCATCTTGAGATTGCTTTCAGAAGCACTAGACTGAAAGAGGACTTCAACAATAAATGTCACGCATCCACTTTCGCGATCTATACCGAAGCATTTGAACATTAAAATTCACTTGTAAACAGCTAAGAAGCCAATTAAGAGAACTCACCGTTGTAATCAGATGAGCTGACGCTGTGAATATGAGCATCTGCAAGTTCTTTACGAAGGCCGCTGTAAGCAACTAGTAATGAAACTCGTGGTGTAACTCCCTATTGGCAGCAAGGCGTGTTCAAAAATCAGTCAATAGCAAGAAATGAACATCTTAGTGACGCCATAACGTACCGAAAACGTAATGAATTCTGCGCGAAAGAGGCATAGTTCTCCATTTTCTCGAACCCCATACATCAAATGCACTGAAAACGTCTTGTTCAAAGCAGCGTTTCCATTGATAAAAGTCTCACCAGCATGCGTATCAGCCGTCATGCCACTTCGATCGCCGAGCAATTGAGAATTCATTTGTGCAGCACCATCCATGCGTTGGTTATAGAGCTCATTACGGCGCATGTCGTCAATATTGCTGGTTCCGTAGTGGAAGAGAGATAGTGCTGACAATACGTTGCCTTCATCAAGCATAGCGTCCGTAACGGTGGACAGTGAACTTGGTGAGGCACGAACCCAATCATGATTCACCAGCCCAAAGCTTTTCATCCTGTCCGGAGACTCCTGGGTAAACGATCCGTCGTAAAACCGATCCGAATCGAGATATTCAGCCGAGCAAAAGCGCTTCCAGAGCACAAACGACCGCTTGGAACCCGTATTTTCGCGCCATATCGAGATATTGCCATCTTTATCGAGTGTATACAGCATTTCACTGTTTGGCGCATTGGGAGTTGAGCTGCGCAGCTTGAACGTATTCACATCTTTGGCCCATTGCACAGCCACCAGAGCTCGAGAATGCGCGAGAAAGAGACACACGGGTGTACAGTCAAGCCATATATCATTCACATTCCAGACCTTGAGAATGCGATCATGAGCACCTGCGGTCGCTATGTAATGGCTGCTCTGTGTTGCCGCAAAATGTCGCGCTTGTACATCGGACATCGACGGTGGCGAAATCCCACCAGCCGCAATGACAGCAAAGCTGCGCTGGAAGTACATCTGAACAGCATCATCGACCACTTTCCACACAGTGATACGCTCTCCAGCGCCCACAAGGAACAGGTGGTCGTCGCCGCTATCGACCCATTCCATGCGATCCATGAGCGGATCCTCGCTCTTCCAACGCGTGCTCTCACGCCAGGTCGGCAGCTGAAGG
Organism: Elongisporangium anandrum; assembly: GCA_023337935.1. Taxonomy (NCBI): domain Eukaryota; phylum Oomycota; class Peronosporomycetes; order Pythiales; family Pythiaceae; genus Elongisporangium; species Elongisporangium anandrum. Next base: position 9,173 of record JAADXR010000433.1, read on the forward strand.
TGCAAATGCGCTCGCGCATAGTCACTCTCTGGCGCATGAAGCCTGCTGTCTTGGTCGATCTCTCGAAGCAGCGCTAGGCGGGATCCGTCGCCAGTACGCGCATTGGAAGTTGCACTTGCCGTGGTCGTTATTGGCGCTGGATTGGGCATCAAGAGCACACCGCGGCCTTCATCAATGCAGACGGCCACGGCTCCGCAAGCCGCCTTGCGACTGCGGTTGAACCGCACGCAGCGAATGTGGTCACCGCCGCTGTCGCCTGCACCGGTGTTCCAGATCTGCCACAGGTTGAACTGCGAAATGCGCTTGGCCTCACTGCGCGGGTTCTTGGCGATGGCCAGCGCCTGGTTCTCCACCAGCACCACGACCTGTGCATCCACAGCATAGAAGAAGTACCGGTTGCCCTCGTACACGGCGCGCGTCACGCGGAGGTCCGCCCCGCGCGCATCTGGCGCGCAGACCGCGATGATGGCCTCTTCTAGGCGGACGCCCATGGCGCTATAATCAGGGGCGCTCGTAACCGAGGGGTACGGATCCAACGTAACCCGTGATCTGGAATAGTGTGGCGCACCTCAGGTGTGACATGCGTGTGCCATCGTCGCCCCCGAGCACCGTGATCAAGAGCATACTGGAACTCAAAGCTTCAAGCTGCCTGGAGAGAGAAGACATGGAGTTCCTGGCCGAAGAGAACGACTGCGGGCAGACGCTGCTGCGGCTCGTCAGTCGCGGCAGCGCCATCATCGCTGAGCTGCTGCGTCTGGCCAACAATATCCCTGGGTGAGCTCCCCTTTCAGCCGCGCTGCATGCAGTTCGCAGCAATTTCTGCTGGGATCTGTAGTTGCGGTCTGTGTGGCTCATGATACGATGCGATTGGTTAATGAACGTGTGTGTGGCGTGTGTCATCTAGCGTCTTCATGGGCCCGTCGCAGGTTGAGGACCCTGAGCAGCTCAAGTACCTCAAGATTCTGTTCGATTTCGCCTACCTGAAGAATCCGGAAGACTTTGAGAACATGATCAACAGCAACACGGTCAGACGCATGCGCAAGATGCTCTCTCCTTACTGTGCGGACTGTGCTGACGTCTCTGTATCATTTGTAGGAGTTGCTGGATATTGATGATGAGTTTATGGACAACCATGAAGACATTCTCGATCGTTTCTACCAGCTTTTCGACGGTATTTACAAAGTACGTCATTCATCGCTGCATTCAAGGCCGTTAGATGCGCTCAATCTTTGCCTCGCGTTTGCACTAACGCTATGTTCGTGATCGTTTTGCAGTACATTAGCGACTATTTGGAGTTCCTGGACAATCTGGAGAAAGGATTCTTCATCCAGCACACGCTGGCCAACATTCTGCTCGACACTGACGGCGCGCAGCTCATGTGTGAGGCTCTCTACCTCTACGGAGTGATCCTGCTGCTGCTGGATCGCAAGATTCCCGGACCCACGAGAGAGAAAATGGTCGTCGCGTTCTTCCGAAGCAAGGGTGAGTCGGCGCTCGAGAACATCGACGAGGTCTGCAAGCTCTGCCGTGTGACGGGATATCTGCCTGGTCAGCCAAAGCCGGCGCAATACCCGGAGCGGTACTTCAAGCGCTTCCAGCCGCCAGAGGAGGTCGTGAACATGGTCATTGGCAAGCTGCAGTCCGACGATGTCTACCTACAGGAGCCGAGTTTTCCTCATCGGAACCACCGTAGCACTCGGTTGGCAGCCCAAGCGTCCATGCTGTTCGTGATCTTATACTTTGCACCAGACATTTTGATTCACGAAAAGGCCACGATGCGTGAAATCACGGATCGCCATTTCAATGACAACTTTATCATTGCCACATACATGGGCGCTGTGGCAGATCTGTCGATGGAATGGGGAGCATATCCAGCAGCTCGCATCGCTCTAGCGAACACTCTGGAACCGTCGAACATCGCACATATCACCAAGAAGAAGGCCCAGCAAACCGAAAAATCCATCGAGGAGCTCAATTATTTCTTGACAGAAGGTGTGCTGACGGAGCAGTATGTGCTGGAGAACCTGGACCCTCTGCTCAATTGCATCCGTCATGCCAATGTGACCGTGCGCTGGATCATGATGCACAGCCGCATGCAAACAGTTATCCCGATGATGGATAACTCGCACGAACAGCGAGAGATCTTTGACCGAGGAACGGATCCGGACAAGTTGATCACTCTGCTTCTGAAGGTGTCGCAGTTGGAGTGGAAGCTCAAGCAAATGTTTGTCGCATTGCTAGCAAGCAAAGAAAACCGCTGGCAAAGGTGCATGAAGGAGACGTCCGAACGGATGGAGGAACTCAGTGAGTATTTTTCCGGTGAGAAGCCTTTGACTCGAGTGGAGCGCAATGAAGATCTCATGACTTGGTTCAAGGATCTCGCGGAGAAGGTGAACAGTTTGGACTACATTGACCACGTCAAGACCGGCCGACGCATCAAGCGACTGATCGAAGCTCTGGGCCACGTGGAGCAGTTTGATCAGATTGATACGAATCTCCAGGTCAAGGCATATCTGGAAGAATCGCGTGAGTTCTTGACTGAGATGGTGCGTACGGTGCGTATTCGAGACGAAGTCATGGGTATCATTGAGAACGTGTCGGATTTGTCGTACGCCTGGGAGATCAGCAATGACTTCATGAACATTTTGCACCAGAGAGTAAAGAGTGACCCGTCGTCGGTCATTTTACTGCGTGCAGTGTTTTTGAAACTCGCGTCGATCCTGGATGGACCACTCACGCGTATTCACCAATGTGGATCGGAAGATGTCATCTCCGTGGCTGAGTATTACTCTGGGGAACTCGTGGACTACGTTCGCCGTGTGATGGAGGTGATTCCTCAGAGTGTTTTCCGCATTCTTGCTGGCATCATTAAATTGCAAACGGATCACATGAAGCCCATCCCAGTTAAATTTGAGAACACTCTGCTCAAGAATCACGCGCAGCTCAATGAGCGATACCGTTTGGCTCGAGCCACGAATGAGGTTTCCAAATACACGGAAGGTATTTTGGCAATGAAGCGTACACTGCTGGGTATCATCGAAGTGGATCCTCGCCAGGTGCTGGAAGACGGTCTTCGCAAGGAGCTTGTCTACCGCGTGTCGTTGGCGTTCCACGAGATCTTGATTTTCGAGAAGAACACATCAGAGGAGTGCAACGACATCTTCGTGAACCTTGCATCGACTCTGGACGCCTACCGACTCTCGTTTGAGTACATCCAGGACTACATCGGCATTTACGGCCTGCGTATGTGGCACGAAGAGCTGTCGCGCATTATCAACTACAATGTCGAACAAGAATGCAACCGTTACCTGAAGAAGAAGGTGTACGACCGCACTTCGCAGTATCAAAGCCGAGCGATCCCGATCCCACGCTTCCAGCCACCGTCGGGCGATATGAGCATCAATTTCATGGGGCGTCTCATGCATGCCTTATTTATCATGACTGATCCACATGTGACCATTTACTCTCCCCAGTGCATTGGTTGGTTCTCGGACGATGGCAAGGAGGTCTGCGGCATTGCTGCCTTCTCCGTTCTGCACAAGAGCGTTGGTCTGCTTGGTCTCGCTGGTCTGGACCGCATGCTTTCGTTCCGTATTGTGCATACGCTGAACAACCTCGTGAAGTTCTGGGGAACGGCTGTGACGCCGTATTATCCGCTGCTTGACCAGTTGTCGGCTGCTGTTGCTCCGGACTGGAAGATCCCGGAGAACGCTAGCCGTCTCTACGACGCCGCGCTCAAGAAGGTCGAGAAGATCATGAGCAAATTGCTCAAGGCTGTGCTCATTATTGGCCAAGCAGCGCTGATCCGACGCCAAATCTCAAGCGAGCTGTCGTTTTCAAGTCGATTAGATGCCAATCTGCTCTCAGGCACGCTGACAACGCTCAACAATTCGTTGCTGAACGACATCCGCGCGCATTACCGAGACCCAAAGACGAAGCCGTACCCGGGTTCGGACGGCAACCCGATCCTCGTGGAGCTCAACAAGTACCTCGAGAACACGGGCGCGAACGACCCGTTCCAGAAGATCTACATCACGGTGGACGCGCCATTGGAAGGTCTGGCGGCGCTTTTCATGCTCTTTGTGGTTGCCTACATGCCTAAGCTGCAGTACGATCGCAACTTTGGCGCTCTTGGTCGCGTGGGTAAGAACCCGATCGACGGTCAGCCACTGCTGCTGGGTATTCTCACGGTCTTCAAGCAGTTCCATCCTTCGTACACGGAGCGCTTCTTGGCGTACTTGGGCCAGTATGTGCGCTCCAAGGTCAATGACATCTTTGCGAAGGACCAAAAGGGCAAGGCGGCGACGGAACTGCCAGTGGACGTGGTCAACACGCTCATCTTCATGCTCGAGTTCGCGCGCTGCTCCAAGATCAAGCGCAGCTTTTTGGACGCGCTGGTCCCGGCCTACATCTTCGACGCCATCCAGGTCTGATCATGAATGGATACATACCATAAACGAATACCGTAAATACATTGTGTGCATAAACAGCTTTCAATCGAACTTAGTCGGTGGCATTTTTATGGGACTGCGTCGCATGCGAACCTAACGCGGCAAGAAACTCAATTTGGCCACGCTCCCCAGAAGCACACGAGACAATGAGCTACCGAGAACCTACGCGCGCGATCTTCGTGGAGAGCGACCTGCGCAAGTTCATCAGCTCTCCGGCACGACTACAGAACCATTTATGGCAGCTTGTGCGCAGTGGCGTCTCTAATGGGCTTTTCCCTTTTTGCTGTAGACCCATGAGGTGATGCTCGTGTTTGTCAAGCACCTGAACGAGAGCGTCAAGGGCCTCCGCGTCTCGAGCGATTACGAAGTGTCCCCTGTACGTCTTTGCATGCGCTGGATCCATTCTCCTGGACTGCGCACTGAGCTGCACTGTGTATGTAGAACGTCCAGAAGACTGTGGATTTGATCCAGGAGATCAACACTTGGATTGACGAGATCCCGCCGATTCAGCAGCCCATGCGCTTCGGCAACAAGGCCTTCCGCACATTCTACGACCGCGTCGTGGAGGTAACAACGCTAATGGACCTCTCTGACAAGACAGACTCTCATGTTATTCTCTTGTAGCGATCCAAGGATCTGCAAGAGAAGCTGCTGCCGGAGGATCTGCATCCGGCCATCGTTGAGCTGTCAGCGTATCTGCAGGATTCCTTTGGCAACCGCGTTCGTATCGACTACGGCACTGGCCACGAGACCAGCTTCGTCATCTGGCTGTGTACGTGACCTCTGTCTCTGTTGCTTGCTATGAGAGCTCATTGCAACATGGTACTGCAGCCTGCCTCCACAAGATCGGCTTCCTGTCGCAGCGTGACTTCCCAGCCATCGTGCTGCGCGTGTTTGTCGCCTACCTGGCGCTCATGCGTCGCCTGCAGACGATCTACATGCTGGAGCCCGCCGGCTCGCACGGCGTCTGGGGTCTGGACGACTACCATTGCCTTCCGTTCTACTTTGGCTCGGCCCAACTCATCGGTACGTGCAGCTGCTGGCCTCATTACCACAGTCAAGCTCTCTAACGCTCTGTCTGTAGGCCAGCACCAGATTATGCCGGATGCTGTGCATGATGACTCCATCGTGCAGCAGCAGAGCGCTGACTACCTGTATCTGGACGCGATCCGGTTCATCAAGCAGGTCAAGGCAGGCTCTCCGTTCGCGGAGACGTCCCCCATGCTGAACGACATTAGCGCGTTGCCATCCTGGGAGAAGACGAACGGCGGCATGCTCAAGCTGTACGAGGGCGAGGTGCTCAATAAGCTGCCGGTGATCCAGCACATGTGCTTCGGCTCGCTGCTGCCGTGCTCCTGGACGCCCAGCCACGCCCATGGCCAGGCCAACACGGCCTTCGTGCCCGTGAGCACGCATCCGGGCACCGGCGTCCACGCGCCCAACTTTGACCTGGACGGCGTCTCGGCCAAGGCGCCGTGGGTCGCTGTGGAGACTCTGGCTGCGACGCGCGACACGACAATGTCGCCGCTCGCCAAGCGCCCCTCGCCTCAGTGAGTGAGGACGTATAGTGCGGCCTGCCATGATGCGAAAGAAAGGAAAGTGTCAGTAGCTATACACTCAAGCGTATAATGGAATTGATATGAAGTCTTGTGCCGGTGCTGGGTGTGCTGCTGACAGTTCGTCCTGCCTGCGCCCCAAGTGAGTGAAGGTCCGTCAAGAGGAAACCTCCTCGTGAGCGCGGTTATGAACCTCCAACCCATCTATCTAAAGGCAGCCTTTGACGAGCCACAAAACTACTTATGCAACCGCCGCTGATTGCGGAGGCAAGTGTGGCCGTGTGGCAGGCATTGCGGCGTGCCGCCGTATACGTTGGCGCTCTGACATCTATGGGATCACCGCCTTGATTCAGGCCACTCGCCAAATCACGAGAGCGAGGCGACGAAGAGCGCGTCAGAGTCGATTTTCTGCAGATGGATGGGGATGGAGCGCACATGTGGCCGGAAGAAGAGAGGAAGAAGCTGGCGTGTGCGTGCGGCTGGGTGGCTGACGCAGCACGAGCGTGCGTTTGTGACATCTCGTTTCGCCCACTTTCCCCAGTCCGGTGCATTTGGGACCTGCCGTTACTCTTCTCAAAAGTGTCGCGTCGTGCGGCGAGGAGGACTGACTCGCCAGAAATCCACCCATTTTCTACGGTACTAATCAGAAAAGAAAAAAGATTGCCGTCTTTTCGACAGGAGCCAGTACAGACCTGCGGCAACAGATACCCTGCGCTTATGCGTATCCTGCTACAATCAATGAGGCGGTCCCAAGTGGGTCAATGGGAACGCGTGGCAGCCCCGTTTCAGCAGGCCGTTGTCGCCATCGGCGTATTGGGGCTTCAAGTTGCCCGTTGGCCTACTGGCTTGGAGCGATTGAAGCTGCCTCTCCATTGGTTGCGAAACGCCAAGGACGCACACAGTGAGCGTGGGGCTTCAACCAGATTTAACTTTATTAATAACAGCCCTTGACGCTCTCATCCGCGTGACCCGTGAAACTAAATATATCCCACGTCGTCCCGTGATGTGTAAAACGGATGGAAACCGGCGTCGATCGATTGTGAAGCCATGATGCGGCAGTCTGATTATCAGACCGCGGCTGCCAAAGCACTGGAATCGCTGCATCATCACTGAGCTCCGCCCTGGGCGCCCTCCCTGGTTGCTCTGTGACATCCAAACATCCTGTCAAACTAGATTCGCTCGTTTCAATTTTTGAAAGGCATCGCCGAGGCAGTGCGGCTAGGGTCCGTAAATTACGTTTGTAAGATACGTACGTTAAATTGCAAGTAAATTTACGCAAGCTATTTCGAGCGACATGGCTGGCTTCTGACCAGTCATTCCTTTTTTACCCACTTTCAGAGTCAAATACTGTATCTGCATCTGAAGGGCGAGATGACCTCTTCTGCCCGCACCTGAGCCACTCACGGTTGTAACGGACGCGCGTTTGGCCCTCGGACCACACATTTCCAGGACAGGCATACAGAATGAGTAAAAAGCTGAAGATCCAGGAAAACGTTCTCTTGAAGGGGATTTCTGAAGGAGAGACGAGAGACTTAGTACTGACGTAGCATGCATGGCCAATTCAGCCTGCTACATACAGTATACAGTACTCGAGGCTCAACGTGTCAGAGCCAAACATCGAGAGGGTGACGCCGCCCCGCTGGCTAAGACGATCTGAGAAACCCAGGCTCTTCACATGATGCGAGACAGAAAAGGGTACTACTATACACCCTAATCTTGAAAGGGTATACATCCCCAGATCCGCTAACGACAGGTTCCAGCGCCCTTCCGAGGCCAGCCGGAAAAAGATTCAGCCGGACACGGCGTAACGAGCGTACGACCGACTGAAAAGCAGCACAAAATCCACTGGTTGGCAGAGTACTGTAGAATTCATCCTCCCCTGTCGCTCGCGCCCCCTCTCGCTTTGTTGCGCTTTAACAGCCTCCAAAAAGACAAGCGATGTGTATACCTACAGTCCACTATACACCGTGAATTGGCATTTTTCACCAGAAGCAAACCGAAAAAAGCCCCACGTCCAGTTTCCCTTCCCCTTCCCCTTTTCGCTCTTGGGAAGGGCGAGGCGAAATCTTTCACTGAGCTGGCCGAAGCGACACGACGTAAAGTTCGCGTAAAATTGGCGTAAATTACGAGCCGTTGGGTGGTTTTCGTGGGCGCCGGGGCGCGGGTGAGTGCGCGCATCTCGAGTGGAGTGCGCGTGGGTGGTCCAGGGATTCATTTTGGAATTTCCCCCATTCCGAAGAGCCAAGAGTCCACCGAGCCCCGCCCTCCCCCTCGTTTGACGTCTTTCCCAATGGCTCCTTTGTCCCCCAAGAGCAGCAAGCTTGCCATCGACAAGAGCAAGCACTTCACAGAGGCTCTGCAGCAGGCCTTCAAGGTCGGCTCGCAGGATGAGCAGAAGGTCGCCGCCGAGAAGATCTCGGAGCTCGTGAACTCGGACAAGTCGATCTCGCTCACGGTCGTGGCCTCGCAGCTGCACGCCGCTCTGACGGGCTCGGACGCCGAAGCCCGCATCGTGGCTTGCTACGTCATCGATGACCTGATGCAGAAATACGCCGAGCGCACGGAGGCCTACATCGCCCCCCTGCTCATCGACATGCTCGACCTGTTCGCCGACAAGAAGGTGCAGGTGCGCCCGGTCGCCGAGGAGGCCGCTCTGACCATCATCAGCTCGACCAACAAGAACTACGCCATCCGCATCCTGCCCATGCTCTTCTCGGGTCTTGAGCGTCAGCGCAAGTGGCAGACCAAGAAGATCTCGCTCGACCTTATTGCCGAGCTTTCGACGGTCGCCCCGATCCAGGTCGGTCGCTGCCTGCCCGACATCATCCCCGAGGTGACTGGCTGCATGTGGGACACTCGCCCGGACGTCAAGGTCGCCGCCAAGGAGACCATGACCAAGGTGTGCCACGTCGTCGGCAACGGCGATATCGAGCCCTTCATCCCGGCTCTGATCTCGTGCCTTGCCAACCCCACCGAAGTCGCTGAGTGCACGCACAAGCTTGCCTCGACCACGTTCGTCAAGACCGTCGAAGCCCCGGCTCTCGCTATCATGGAGCCGCTGCTCGTGCGCGCCCTGAAGGAAGGCAAGACCGCTGTCAAGCGTCAGGCCGCCGTCATTATTGACAACATGTGCAAGCTCATGGACGACCCGGCTGAGGCCCAGCTCTTCATGCCCAAGCTGCTGCCTGGTCTCCAGAAGATCATCGACACCGTCGCTGACCCGGAGTGCCGTGAAGTCGCCACCCGCGCCCACTCGACGCTCTTCGTCGCCGGTGGTTCCGTCGAGGTCTCGGAGGAGGACCTGAAGGTCGACTACGAGAACATCGCCACGGTCGTCAAGGAGTCGGTCGCCGGCGATGCCGCCGCCAAGAAGGCCGCCATCGACGAGACCACGATCAACTTCGTGGCCGGCGTGTGCTACTACCTTGTGGTTGCCCGCAACTTCAACAAGAACATCTTCGAGCAGCAGATCTCGCTGTACTTCAAGAACTTCATGAAGGCCGAGACTGTCAAGCCCGTGGCCAACGTCATCCGTGACCGATGCTTCAAGGAGAACAAGTCGATCTTCATTGAAGATGTCGACTGCGATGAAGGCAAGCCGGATCTTTGCAACTGTGAGTTCTCGCTCGCTTACGGTGGTATGATTCTGCTCAACAACGCCCGTCTTCGCCTCAAGCGTGGCCACCGTTACGGTCTCTGCGGCCCCAACGGTTGCGGTAAGTCGACGCTCATGCGCGCCATTGCCAACGGCCAGCTTGAAGGTTTCCCCACCAAGGAGGAGCTGAAGACTGTCTTCGTCGAGCACAACCTGCAGGCCGAGGAAGCCGAGCTTCCCGTTATTGACTTCATCTTCTGTGATGCTGAGCTGAAGCACCTGGAACGCGCTAAGGTCGCCGAGACCCTTGGATCGGTCGGCTTCACTGATGAGATGCAGGCCATGCCCGTCGGTGCCCTTTCGGGTGGTTGGAAGATGAAGCTCGAACTTGCCCGTGCCATGCTGATGAACGCCGATATCCTGCTTCTGGATGAACCCACGAACCACTTGGATGTCAAGAACGTCGCTTGGCTCGAGAACTACCTGAACTCGCTCACCAACGTGACCTCCATCATGGTGTCGCACGACTCGGGTTTCCTCGACAACGTCTGCACCAACATTATCCACTACGAAACCCGTAAGCTGAAGACCTACAAGGGTAACCTCTCCAAGTTCGTGGAGGTCAAGCCTGAGGCCAAGGCCTACTACGAGCTCGAGGCCTCGGCCTTCAAGTTCACCTTCCCGGAACCTGGTTTCCTTGCTGATATCAAGAACAAGGGTAAGCCCATCATTCGTCTGACGAACTGCTCGTACCAGTACCCTGGTCGCCCGAAGCCGTCGATCAACAACATCTCGGTGACATGCGCTCTGTCGTCGCGTATTGCCGTGCTCGGCCCCAACGGTGCCGGCAAGTCGACGCTGATCAAGATGCTGACCGGTGAAGTCGAGCCCACGATGGGTCAGGTGTGGAAGCACCCGTCCATGCGTTTCGCCTACGTGGCCCAGCACGCTTTCCATCACATTGAAGAGCACTTGGACATCACGGCCAACCAGTACATCCAGTGGCGTTTCCAGTCCGGTGAGGACAAGGAACTTCTGGCCAAGGAGACCCGTAAGCTCTCCCCCGAGGAGAAGGCTCACTACAAGCTGCCCGTGAACTGGGAAGGCGAGAAGCGCGTCCTTGAGGAGATCGTCTCGCGTCGTAAGTTCAAGAAGTCGTTCGAGTACGAACTCAAGTGGGAGAAGCTCCCGGTTGATGACAACTCGTGGGTGCCGCGTGAGAAGCTTGAGAAGTGGGGCTGGGACAAGCTGCTCCAGATCGCCGATGATCGCGAAGCTGCCCGCGCCAACCTGCAGGCTCGCCCTGTGACGGCCATCGCCGTGCAGAAGCACCTTGACAACTTCGGTCTGGGCGCCGAATTCGGTACCCACTCGCGCATGCGCGGTCTGTCCGGTGGCCAGAAGGTGAAGGTCGTGCTCGGTGCCGCCATGTGGCTGAACCCGCACATCCTTGTGCTTGATGAACCCACGAACTACCTGGATCGCGACTCGCTTGGTGCTCTTGCCAACGCCATCCGCGAGTTCAACGGTGGTGTCGTCATGATTTCGCACCACAACGAGTTCACGTCGGCTCTTTGCCAGGAAACGTGGCACGTGGATGCCGGTATCCTCTCGATCGATGGCCAGGTCGCTGAAGACAAGACCAAGATCGAGCAGAAGGACGAAGAGGAGGTGATTGATGCCTTCGGCAACGTTCACAAGACCAAGGTCAAGCGAAAGCTCACCCGCAAGGAGCTCAAGGCTAAGGCCAAGGCCAAGAAGGAAGCTGAAGCTCGTGGTGACTACTACAGCGACAGCGACGAAGAATAGAGTGCTCGCACGCATGGGGACGACCTTTTATTTTTTAGCTTATAGAAATCGCTTCTGGATGTGACCGCAACTCGAAGAACAAGCGCCGGTGGACCTGGGGAAGGCACTAGGGCCCACTCACTCACCTCACGGGGTATGCATAGATTAGCTGAGATTTTGTAGAGGAGAGTGAACACAATCAACAGTACGGACTTGTTTTTCCTTTGTAAAACCAACAACTCATTCTTCAATTGAATCTCTTGAATCTGCCCGTGAGAGCCGCTCCAATACGATCCAATATCGCTTGGACTGACCTCAAGCCCGTGGATAATAGAGCATGCTGAAGCCAAGGCTCATTGCCGCAATCGTGCTGACAAGTAGGATGGTCGAGATCAGGCGAGCATCCACTGCATATGACGAAGCGTAATCAAGAGCAATGGGCCAAATGCAAATGAGAAAGCGTAATCAAGGGTCGACTGCAAATGCAATTGGGTATTGTACGTCGTTATCTAGCCGCCATGAAAACGCTTGAGGGGATATACATACGCCGTTCATGGCGTGAGCAGCTCCAATAGGAAGGGCTGCGTTTGGCTGTCCACGTGGCCAGTCGAACAAGATCTCTTTCACTCGAGCTGCTGGTTGCAAAGTGGGCACGACGGCACGCGGTCCGAGCTGGCCGACGTGAACGCCCACTTGTCCAGACACTCGAGGTGGAACTCGTGCTTGCACTTGCGCAGCAGCCGCATGAGGTCGCCCGCCTGGTACTCCTCGCAGCAGATACAGCACGTGTCGTTGTTGGACGGTCCGCCGCGAAACTCGACCAGTAGGTCCACGAGCTCGCGCCGCTCCACGCAGCCAGAGGTGTCCACGTCGCGTCGCTGCAGCCGCTCGCGGAGCTCCGCGATGGTCGCGTCCTTGAGATCGGCCGTCGTGCGGTACTCCTCCATGGGCATGACCTGGATCGTGCGCATGATCTTGTTCAGGCGCTCGGCGCTTCGAGCGGCGTCCTGCTGCGCGTTCTGATCGGCCGCCGGCGGCGCTGGAGCTGTGAACCGCGCATACGCCGCGCGCACCGCATCGCGCCAGGGCAGTTCTGGGTACTGTTCACACGCAATAGCGGCGTGAGCATAGGATAGAGAGAAAAAGAGCTTCGGCCCATGAGGGAGGCTACCTGTAGATGCAGCTCGCGCAGCGTCTGGAGGTAGACGAAAATGCGCCAGAAGAGGTAGAAGGTGAGCCCCAGCAGGATGAGCGCCGTGACGTCGAGCGCGCTGGAGGTCTCGCTGCCGGCGCTGGACTGCAGCAGGGGCACCACAACCTGCACGAACAGCAGCAGCGCCACCATCTTGGGGTTGTCGGACGCGTTGATCATGACGAACACCATGGCCTTCTTCTCGTCACTTGAGCTCTTGAGGTGTCACGCGCAAGTGTTGACATGCAACGGGACTTTATTAGTAGCCGCGTGTATGCGCACTTAACGATTAGAATCGAACTTTGCGAGGCTATCATTCAAGAACGTTCTTTTATCCCGTAAACAAAAGAGGGAGTTACTATTTATGGGACCGTAACATTCTTGAGGCCATAAAGCAAAGCCCATGAGCGTGCCGGCGCTGATCCCTCCGTTCCGCTTCAGCACAGTGCAGCACGAGCTGTACCGCGGGTCATACCCGACGCTCAAGAGCTTTCGGTTCCTCAAGCGGCTATCGCTCAGGACGATCGTGTCGGTCACACCGGAGCCGCCCACGAGCGACCTCCTGGCGTTCTGCGCCTGCGAGAAGATCGTGAATTACCACTTCTACGCCGAGAAGTTCACGTCCGACAACGTCACGGTCTCGCCCTCCACGCTGGCGCAGATCCTGCAGATCCTGCTCAAGCAGGAAAACCTGCCTCTGTACATCCACTGCCTGGACGGCGCTAATGTCACGGGCATCATCATCATGATCCTGCGCAAGCTGCAGAACTGGACCAAGGTCGCCACCATCTCTGAGTTTTGCCGGTAGCAGCGCAGAAGCAGCCTTGTCGCTACGACCAAGCCCCTTTTGCTCATGCCTATCTCTATATCGTGTGTCTGGATAGATTCACGCGCGATCACTGCATCGAGAAGGACGAGTCCGAGTACCTCGCGGCCTTCTCCGAGGAGATCGTGATCACGGCCGACGTGCCCAAGTGGCTCTGGAACGGCGTGCGCATCTCGAAGCATCCGACCATGATCCTGCACCAGCCGGATCTGGAGCTCTCGGTCGCCAACGCGCACGATGCAGTGCTGGGCGGCGCCACCAGCGTGCCCAGCATCAAGTGGGAGACGGATGCGGACAAGGCCGAGGCCATCATGCGCCAGTTCGAAGAGGCCAGTCGCACGCGCACCATGAACGAGGCGGCCGAGGGGCTCGAGGACGTGGACAGCGCCATCGACGACCCGCTGCTGGACGTCCCGATCCCCCGATCGCTCGAAGCGCTCGATCTCGCCGGCATCTAAGCCAGCCAAATGTAGCCAACTCGCTTTTTATTTATGGCATCGAGCTGCAAAATACGGACTTGGCGCGCTGGCTGCCAAACTGGCCCACGCAAAGCGCGCGCAAGTGCGCCTAGATTAGGGTGAAAGCACCTAACGCATCCTAATGTAAGGTGGTCCATGCGTCCCATGCGACTTGTGAGATCATGGAGCGAGTGGGTTGCTGCAGTCGGTACTTTGCCTGCTTGTGCATGAGCAGCCATGGACGTCACGCCCCACGCCAGCCCAGCCGACCAAGAGAAGACTCAAACAGCTGCAGTATCAGCCAATGCGGCCGCAGCAGAGCCACAGGGGCCGCCGCAACAGCAGGAGAATGACCAGGAGCGACAGCGGCGCTTGGGCTCGGAGCTGTTCGTGTTCACCAACAAAAAGGCCGGCATGGCCGACGTGGACCAGCAGCGCGTGCAGCAGATCGTTTACGACATGTCTAAGGACTCGCTGTACTTCCAGAACTCGCTCAAGCAGAACGCCAACGTGGATTTGCGCATCCAGCACATGCAGACGCAGTTGGCGCAGCTCTCAACCGGTCGAAGGGCCATGCTGGCCAAGCAGATCGACCAGCAGATCGTGCAGCTGGAGGTCAAGCGAGACCTCACGCGTACGATCGTGGTCGTGGACATGGACATGTTCTACGCGGCCGTCGAGATGCGCGACAACCCGGCCTTGCGGGACGTGCCGCTCGCTGTGGGCGGACTCAACATGATCTCGACCACCAACTACCTCGCTCGCCAGGCCGGCGTGAGAGCCGCCATGCCCGGCTTCATCGGCAAGAAGCTCTGTCCAGAGCTAGTGTTCGTGCCTGTGGACATCCCCAAGTACGCAGCCATCGCGGCCGAGATCCGAGAGGTCTTTGCGTTCTACGACCCGCAGTTCACGGCCTTCAGTCTGGACGAAGCGTGTCTCGATATCTCGGACTTCATGGAAGCGCACTGGGACGAGTATGCTGTGAAAGGCAGCGGGGCTTTCGGAGACAAAAGCAGCAAGTGCTATGCTATGACGCAAGGCTGTGCGAGTGAGCGGGAGCAGGAGGAAGACGAGCAAGAGGAAGACTTTGATCAGGAAGAGAAACCAGAGCGGAGTATGGAGCAGAGACTCCAAGTGGCGGCTGCGGTGGTGCAGGAGCTTCGACTCAAGGTCTTTGAGAAGACCAGGCTCACAGCCAGCGCTGGCATCGCTGCCAACACCATGCTGGCCAAGATCTGCTCGGACATGAACAAGCCCAATGGACAATTCGCTCTGCCGTTTACGCGCGCCCATGTCCTATCATTTGTGCGCTCGCTGTCTGTGCGCAAGATCGGCGGCATTGGGAAGGTCATGGAGAAAATCCTGGCTACGCTGGACGTGACCAACGGCGACCATCTCTTCGCCAAGCGCGTGGAACTCGCGCACGTGTTTTCGGCCAAGACGTCGCTGTGGCTACTGCAGACAGCGCTGGGCATTCGCGCGACGCGAGGCAGCGAAGAATCCGAGCGCAAGAGCTTCAGTCGGGAACGCACGTTCGCCAACGAGAAGGATGCAAGCAAATTGGAGCAGATCTGCCGCAAGGTCTGCGAAATGCTGGCTAAAGATCTCGAGGCAGCCGATACGCGCGCGAAAACAATCACGCTCAAGCTCAAATGCGCTGATTTTACGGTCAAATCTCGTGCAGTGTCTCTTGCTGCATCAGTGCAATCAAGCGATGAGCTGTACTCTCAGGCTGTAGAGTTGCTGAGGAAAGAGATGCCGCTCACATTGCGGCTGCTAGGTGTTCGAGGCTCGGCGCTTGTGGATGGTCATCGCAATAACGGATCGCCACAGAAGCGCAAGCGACAGTTGGCCATGCAACAGTTTGCCAGCAAAGACGCTTGGAAATGTCCGTTTGAGAGCAGCGAAGAGGAATCGTCTAAGACTCAGCGTATGACAAGACGCCGGAAGACACCGCCGCCCTCCAGCGACCTGATGCGAGCATTTCTGGTTTCGAAGGACGATGGAAGAACAGAGAACTTCGCGAACTCAGCAGCAGAAGAGAGTGGGCGTGAAGACAATGGCCACGAAGGCGCACAAAGGCCTGGTTGCTTGCAGCCGTGTCCAGTCTGCGGAGATCTCCTTGATGCGAATAACAATTTGGCCGTGAACACGCATTTGGATGCCTGTATCCAAAAGACACAACATCGACAGCCAAAGAGCTCCTCAATCTCTTGCTTCTTTCGTTCTGCGTCACAACAACGTTAACTTAAAAATCACTACTTCAAAATCCACAGAATACCGAGTTTTCTCTGTGTATTCTTATCAAGCGGTGCCCTAATTTGCTGCTCCATCATCACCTCTGTATTCGCGGAGCCCCACCAAGTCAGTGCAGTCGCACTGTTGAGACTAGAAATCGAAGAGGCAGGACAACAAGTCCACGAAGCAGCTTCCAAAACAGTCTGCGGACTCATTTTCTGCTCGCCGTTCTACACAAAACATCAGTTAGTTTCTCAATAGAAAGACAAAGCAGCAGACTCTGCGCACGTTCATATTTCTGAAGCGTTGGACGTGCACTGGTGTAGATACCGATATGAGGACTCGGAGCGACCACAGCGCATGAATTTGTCTGGTTGTTGGCTCTGGCATATTCAGCAATACTTGTTGGAGATCATCTTTCCCCTGTAGTTCTCTGTCTTGATTCATTTGCGCCTCGATCGCAGAATTCACTTGACCTTTCTTCAGCTTCTTTACGTCACTCGAATCTTCCGTGAGCCACACATCTCCTTCCTTTTCTTGGCTGGGTACAGTTGCAGGTGATCCGCATTGCAAAGGATCCAGTTTGGCTTCTTGGTCTTGATCGCAACTTTCAAGTGGCTCACCATTTTATTGGCTTGAATGCCGACGGCGAACGTGTCGTTTTCTTCACCCACAACCTTGCACACCAGTGTTATCATTTCCATCTGGAGAGTCAGTCAAAAACCACCTGTGCTTTCTCTGATTTGCAAAATTATTATAGCAGAAGAATCTTGGAGTGGGCATGGTAACAGCTTGCAGCCATGTGCAGGGATTTTCTTGGTGCGAACAACATCGACAGCCCAAGAAATCCTTCATCTCTTGTTTCTTGAACATCACAGAAACAATAATTACAGAAACGCTCGCAATAGATCAACAACCGAAAGCATTTGATCGAGTGCTGAATTATCTGCGCACAGGGGAGTTGTCATTTGAAGGATTGAATGAAAACCAGATCCGAGCGCTTCGGCAGACTCTCGATTATTTCCAACTGGAAATTGATGATCTAGCCCGTGTGCCAGTG
>JAADXR010000434.1:0-26279 GCA_023337935.1 Elongisporangium anandrum
CTTTCTGTAGATACTTCTAGAACCGGATGTTGAAGGCTTAGACTTTAACATAAGGCTGGCGTGCTACATAGACACGCACAAAACAGAATATCCAGCGTGTGGCTATCTAAGCTATCCTCCCTAAGCACTAAATGAATATAATCATTCCACAACTTACTCTTTCGGGCTCAAGTCATCCTCTTCAATATGCGTATTAACTTGGCGTGGAGTGTACTATTAAAAATACCGGTATACCGGTACCAGACATTCAGTAAAGTTTCACAAGCGCAACTTCTGTGTCGTATTTTTTATGCGCACATTTAACCAGTGCCTACTGTACGGATTGCGAACGGTCCGCCGCTCGCCTTCTTTCGCTTGGCTTCTTCACGCGTTGGACGCATTCGCTTCGCCGCGTCGGTCCCTCTTCGTGTCTCACAGCGTGCCCGTCGCTATCCATGCCCCGTCACAAGGCCCGCGGGTGGCCGGAGAGCATCCGCCAGGACCCGGGCGTGCTCACGTTGGACGAGAACGGCCGGTTCATCCTCTGTCGCGTCTGCAGCGACCACTTCGCAGCGCACGGCGGCAAGAAGCCCAAGCCTGTGGCCATGAACGCTCGGTTCCGCACGCGCGCCTGGGAAGTGCACAAGCTGCGCACCAAAGCGCATCGCTCCGTGGGGAGAGAGCAGCACGATCAAGCGCCCGCTGTCGATCTTGGAGATGAACGAGGGCCACGCCACCAGCTGCGTATAGACGAACTAAGCGAACGGATCGAGACTGCGGCCGACTTTCTCGTGGCCGCAGATGACCAAGCGCTTTGCTCCGAGACCGTAGAAGAGCTCGTGCTTAATCCCCCGCCTCCAATTCATGATCCTGACCCTGATGCTGAGTCTCAACTGCCGCCTTCGCTGTCTCCAATCGCTTCTCTACTGGTTGGTGTGGTGCCGACAGATCCTGATCCTGCACTTGTTGGTCCGCTTCAGCTCCCGGACGAAGCCGATCTGGTACCAGCAGCTCCTGTTTGCTCCAATTCTGCTGACACTCACGACCTCTTTGCTCCTCTGATCAACCCCAAGACGTCGGTGCTGCCAGACACAGAACCCGAAAGAGGTGCGTCGCTGTTCGATCTCGATCTCTCCCCAGCGAAGCGCACGGACTTACTGATCGAAACACTTGCGGTAGAAGAGCTGGCGATCTGCCAGTCGGTCGACCAAAGCGGTGAGCATAAAGCCCGCTACTGGAGCCTTATGCGGTCCATCTACTCTTCCGCCAGGAGAACGAGAGCCTCTCAATCTCGTCTCGAAAGAGCAACACTGGGTCGGGAGAGAGCAGCACGATCGGGTCCACGTACGTTCTGGAGCCTAACGTTTTGACTCGCTGATATGAACTCTTACTCACACGATAGCAATAGATGAAGGCTGTGAGGGCTGCCGGAACGACCGGGTACTGATCAGAGCGATCGATGAGCTCACAGACACGCTGCGCAAGGGGCAGCGCGTGAGAAAGCGCCAAGGCCGCAGATCAGACAAGAAATCGCTTCACGCGATTCGCGAACTCACGCTCGCCCTCGCGAAAATGCACAGCAGCCACATGAGCACAGTCGCAAGATTGATCCGACTACAAGAGCAAGAGCTGGATGTGATGCAGAGAGTCGCCGATCGGTTCCTGCAGCAAGAACCAGAGACTGGCGATGGACTTCGGCGTTCGGTTGGGGGTTGATTGGGTACTAGTGACGCATTGTTTAACTATGAAATGACTGTTTGGGAGAAGAAAGCTTCGTTTTTGTTTCTATTAAAGAAGAAGGCCCTGCGTTGGTCACTGTGAGTTGCCTGTGCTTGGCGATTATACTTCTCATGAAGACACTGACTCGGTGATCGAGGCCTTGAAAAGAGCGTGAGGTTGACATTTAACACCGAGAATTTGCTGGGACTAGAGTGAATCTTGGTACGCGAGCGCTTCAGATCGTTTTCTGGGACAACTTTCTTCAATGGAGATCAAATTGAATCAGTAAACGCGATGGCATGGTCAATCTAGTGCCATATTGTTTGCGTTTCGCTTAAGAAGCGGCTCAGCAAAGACGACACGCACTCTCCCTGTGGACTTGTAGGTGCAATTGCCTGCAGCCTCAGGACTTAAAGAGAGAGCGCATCCGACCTTCTTGGCGCAATCCATGCCTCTACATACATCAAATGGCCTTTGGGAAGCAAAGCAGCATGCATACATCATCGAATCTGCGTCGACACACGAATACGAGCTCCTCATGGCACGTGGTCCTCCTGGCCCTTGGAGATTGATCGCCCGTTGTCTTGGGAGAGACTGCGGACATCGGACTGTTGAGGTAGGATGACGCCAGTCGGATGGCGCACGCATGGAAGATGGTCGGACGCCAATTCTGCGGTTGGTTGGCTTCACTCTGCGACAGGGCGGCTGATCTTACCGGCAGCGATCGCAATTAGAGAGCAGGCTGCTCCTCCGCAGCCAGAATGCGCCACTGCGTCGGTCGTATGCTTCATGCCGGATACTGCAGCAGGAATGCTGTACCGGTATTATCGGTTTTATGACTCGGACGAGCAACTCAATATCCATGGACCAGCAACTCAAGCGAGGATGAGTGGGTGGATCCGACTGAACTGCAACCACCTGGAGGGAGGGAGGGTCCCTGTATCCTCCAAGTGGTTGCAGTTCAGTCGGAGGAAGGACCCATACAGTACGATTGATGCAGAAAAGTCGGACTGTTGGATCAAGAGCCCCTGCTCTTATAGAGAGAGATCCTTCATGGGGCCAACAGAACCACATGACATAACCATAACTATTACGCGCTCGCACACTCGAAAACATCGCTCTGCTGTCCAAGAGGAAGCCTGTCGTTCTCAGAGTGAGCGCTGCTCCTGCGAGGTACCCGACAGAATCCAGCTCATTCCATCGATTTGGCTGCGGTAGGTGGTATCAGCGTGCTGATTGGCTGAAATTGCCACCGGTCGGTCTCACTTCTATGCGTCCGAGCAAGCGGCGCAAAGATCGAAGAGCCAAGGCGAGAAGCTTCAGCTCTCTCTCTCTTGGATTGTCCAAGCAGCCTCAGCCCTCTTCCGTGCCTGTTCGCATTCCCCCATTGGTCTCCATGGCAGCAGCAGCGACGTGGCCGAGCGCCATGCGCGACGAGAGCGACGTGCTCACGCTGGACGAGCACGGGCAGTTCGTGGTCTGTCGCGTGTGCTGCGCGCAGTACGCGATCTACGGCGGTCAGGAGCCCGGGGCGGTGGCTATGAGCGCGCTCTTTTGCACGCAAGCCTGGGTAGAGCACAAGCGCATTGTGCACGAGGAGCCCCCGCCGAAGGAGGTTGATACAGTCGTCAAGACGGAGCAAGAAGGGCAGACCGAGCGTTTAACAGAGGCTGCCAGAGGCTCTGGAGACGTGGATCCAAGTGTGGCTAGCGTTGACGAAGCGCCTTCGCAGGTACGCACGCACGAACAGCAAGATCTTGATCTTGTTTATTCACTAGTGTGCGTATCTATAGACAACGAGCTCACGGGAGCAGAGACGCGCTGAGATCCTCCCAACAGACTCTGGAGTGGGGCGCAAGCGGTCTCAACCAGTTCCAATAGATGATACTGCTGCCAAAAGGCCACGCCCATCGGAGGCGCCAAAGACTGAGCTCTACTGGCGCACCTTGCGGAATGTCTACGCTTCAGATAAGCGTCCTGGGCTGGCGCGCGTTGGATCTTGCAGCTCCAGAGCGTCCACTGCCAATTCGCTCGACAACACAGGTACGACTAGCGCTCTTGGGCTGTGTAAAGAGCAACTCCTGACCGACTTCGTTCACAGAAGCTTCGTCCTCGAGCAAAACGCTGCTCACGTCGATTCGCAACCTCACGAGCACACTCATGATGCGCGAGATGGAGACCCAGAGCGCTCGACCAGCTCGCACCGAGTCCATGGACGCTCTTCGCAGGGCCACCGTTTCGCTCGCAGCCATGCAGCGGCGCCAGCGCCGCGCGTTCTCGCGGATGCTGAGCTTGCAGGAGCGGAATCTGGAGAGATTGCACGAGTTGCTGCGCAACAGACGCTCCGTGAGTCGTGGAGAGCCCCCCTCCAGCGTGGCGTAGCTAATCGCGTGCTCTCCTCTTTTCGTAAACACATCACAATTAAGCGACTTGGCATATCTCCACGCAACGATCATGTATGTGGTATTCGAGATGGTGAGCACGTGTCACTGAACCGAAGCGATTTGAGTCGTCGAGAGGGGATTTCAGAGGAACTCGTCCTAGAGTTCGCGGCACATCGAGGACAGCACAGTCACAACGAGCCAACCCGATGGAGCTGCTGGTCTTTGCTCCGACAATCCTGTGGTTCACAGCCTCGACCAACGTGCAGGACGTTGACCTGCATTCTTTGAGTCACCTGCTGTTGCTCAGTGGATGGAGGCCTGTCCTCACAAATCATGAATGTTTTTATCAGGTCCAGTCCACCCGGACCGTTAACAAGGCCACACTCACTCCTCAGTTTGCCATGGCGGCGCCTCGAGCGTGGCCATGCAGTCTGCGTGATGACAGCGATGTGCTTCAGCTGGACGACAAAGGCTCTGTCGCGTGTGTTGACTGGAGTACGCCATCTACGGCGGCGAAGAACCCGAGCGCGTCGACATGGAGCTCGCCTTCTTCATGCGGGCGTGGGCTGAACACAGGCGACTGCGCCATGGCGAGCAGGCATTCATTCAAAGAGACACGGAGCCGAGACCAACTACGCAGTCTTTGGAAGAGCAAGGAGAAGACCGACCGCAAGTGTTAAGTGCGTCTCGCGATCATGAAGCGCCTTCACAGGTAGGGCGTACTCAAACGGAGCGTTAGACGCGGATGCGTTCTTGTGATGTCGGCTCTTGTGTGTGGACTGTAGGCCACCGTCGGAGACAGCTTCACATCCAACGATGTCACAGATAGCGCTGTGGATGGAAGCCAAGCCCAGAGCAGGAAGCGCCCTCATGCCGACGACGTTGACTCCACTGCTCAGAGGCGGCCACAGCCTTCGAGTGTTGATCGTCAACGCACTGAGCTTTACTGGCAAACGACGCGCGCAGTATACGCTCCGAGCCAGAGCAGTAGTCGGCCTTCTCGTGATAGCTCGGGTACTAATACGCGTGGCTTTTGGGCGGAAGAGACGGAAGCTGAGCTCACTGCCGCGCTTTGCGTAGATGCGCAATCGTCCCCAGAGGCAGAGCACGAGATCCCGCTTATTGAAGCGATAGACGAGCTCACGAGCAGGCTTCTGATGCGAAAGTTGAAGGACCAGATGTCTCAGACGCTGAGGACTGCGACGGCTGAGCTTGTGGCCTTGCGAACTGACCGTCAGCGGTATTTTACAGAGACGCTTCGCTTGCAGGAGCGGGATCTCGAGCGATTGCGCGGATTTGTAGAGAGAGAAAGCAGTGGATCCCAACACCGTGACCCGTGATCAGATTCGACTGCGTTAATATAAATGCTTAAAGTCAAGACAACGAGTAGTACAGTTATGATGTATTCCCAATTCAACAAGTGGATCTGCGGTCTACAGGAAAAAACAGGAGTTCATCACGCGAAATCCTTCGGTAATCTCAGACTCCTCACCATCGCGCTTTGGAGAATTGCCCAATGTTTGCATGTAGCTGTCGGTGCTGCTATGGCACAATCAGATCGCTCCTCTCTCCCGCATGATCGAATTCGAGAATGGTCCGGATTTGTTTAGAGATCAGTTCGACCAGTGGCGAGCAGGAATCCAAGGAGCAGTATGCGATCGCTAGTCGCTCTGTCGCTGAAGATGTTCAAGAAGTATGACCTCAATGAATACTGTAGAAGGCACGCGCCTCTCTCACCCGTCATGAATGCGAAGTACTGTCGACCCGCATTAGAAGAGGAATGACGAGCAGCAAACAATCGTTCACCGAGCAATTGCTTCCACGGCGCGCTTACTGTAACTGGATCCGATTCGTGAAGCGCAAGCCTGGCCAATCTGAGTCTGTGCTCCTGCAAACGCATTATCTATTTGAAAACGCGCTTCTCGATGTCACAACTTCCGACGCCGTCGCCTTTGTCAGCTTCAATGGAATCCAATCTGTGTGCCAAGCAAGCTCGTCGATCGCCTTAGTGACCGCCCTTCAGTATTGGTCTGTGAATGGGAAAATATCAGTATCATGTTGGAGAAATGATCTGTCGCCTCGGCATTGCTGGTGTTTTTATTTTGATGAGTCGATGCCTTGGAGTTGCTATTTATGTGATCGTTTTTCGTCTTGAAGGATGAAGATTTGCCATTTTCCTTTGCTTTCGAGTTGTCTCTGCGTTCTCAGAGTGCTCTGAATGATCTCAGAGTATGGTTTCGACTGCTTTTTGTGATCTTGTCGCGCGTATTTGAGTTGAAACTCCTATTCATTACGGACAACTCACTGGTAATCAAATATACCACCACCAAATGTCCCACCTCATGACGGTTTCTATAAGTGACAGACGCTGGATTTTGAGTCAATGACGTCGACTTCAGTCGCCAACACGAAGCCACCAATGTTGGCTCTGGTGTTGTGTCACCCTTGGATCGAATCGTCAAGTTTTCTTTCTTCTGAGTTTCAAGCTGAAATGGACCAAGCTGGGCAGCAAGAACGACTGCCAACGCACGAATTCGACTGAATTCTTTGACTCTGCACGCAAACGCTTCAAATCGAAGGCTCTTCGCCCAATTAATGCAGCTACTTGAGTTGAAACTTCTGTGTAATCGCGCGCTGTTAAGCACCGTGAATGGCTTTGAGTCCTGCCTTCGCTCTCGTTGTATCCGAGTCGTCCGTTGCAAGGTCGCCTGTTCCTGGTTCTCGAGAGCTTATCGATTCTCATGAGCTCCGATCGGGCATCTCTGAGCGGTACCAGAACGATCGCTGTGAGCGTCTGCTGTTTTGTCTGGACCATCACCCGCTCGTCAGTGAAGCGCAGCCGTCTCCAACTACGACGTCGGCAATTGGCCGCTTTCCTGGTCTATGATCTGGGGCAATTGCTCTGAACGCTTCGCCATGACGTGCACTGTAGAGTCACAGTGGGGCTATGTGTATGGAGACCGTGAGAAAGGTCTCGCTACGTGAATAACACGAAAGTCCCTTGGGCAGCCAACACAGTGTGCTCGCCAGCTCTCAATGTATGTGCTCAGCACGCGCGGAAGATGGCGAGTCGTCGTTCACGTATGAGGGGATGCCTCCTTCGGTGAACAGGTCGCGAGTGATAAAACAGAAAACACCACTATTAACGACTGAGTTACTTCTTCGTGAGGGGGCCACGGTGCCGACCTCCCGCGTCAAGACCAGTCCGCCGCAACCATTTAGCCACCGAAAGACCAACGCAGAAGATACCGTTGTGACCAGAAGATCCCATAAACCCTAGAGGGACGGAATTGATCCCTCCTTAGTTTGACTTCAATTGGTAGTTGAGCCTCGAAGCTAATAATGGCCACTTTGAGCTGGTCCTATCAATCCAAGAGCTCTACTGGAGTTGAGGTCGGACGTGCGGTTGTCTTGACGCCGTCGTATCGATTTAGCCGACTTCCTTCCAGTATGATGAATGTATCAGCCTAGTTACATGGTCGATGCCTTGCAATGTGGCAGGTTCAGTCTTGACGTTTATCCGAGCAGCGGTTACGACGTCGAAGGCCTGGAAGAATCACCGTCAGTCTTCGAGGGCTATGCCTTGTTAGAGAGCCAACTACTGTACTGCACAGTACCGCTGTAAGAGCCAATAATACGCGGACACTTGAACGCGGCAATTTGTTCAGGCAGCGAATTAGGAAAATGCGGACGTTCTAATTGGCTGAAATTCCGTCTGGGCGGACTGAAAAGATCGAAGAGAGGCGCCCCTCTGACACTCCACCGCAGCAGCAGAGCTCCCTCCCCCGTCACTGTATCCACGATGACAACGGCAGCATGGCCGAGCACCACGCGCGACGAGAGCGACGTGCTCACGCTGGACGAGCACGGGCAGTTCGTGGTCTGCCGCGCGTGCTGGGCGCAGTATGCGATCTACGGCGGCCAGGAGCCAGAGCCTGTGGCCATGATTACGCGCCCTTTTGCACGCGAGCGTGGCTCGAGCACAAGCGTCAGGCGCACGACGAGCCAGAGCCAAAGCAGGAAGCGCTGTCGAACGCCCGACCTCTCATGCAGCAACAGCCCGACAAGGCGGCTGATGGCCAAGATCCGACTACGCTCCATGAGGTTAGCACCCCTTCGTCGTCCTAGGTACGGCCGCACGGTCTCAATGAGCTCAGGCTCTAGCCTACACGTGTGTCTTTAGCAAGCGACCAGCAATGGAGAGAGTGAGACTGCTGAGCTAGGCCAGCGCAATAATAGTGGCGCTTTGAAGCGGATGCAAGCAGCTACAGCAGATGAGAGCGCCAAGAGACAGCGTCGAGGGGAGGCGCCGAGAAGTGAGCTCTACTGGCGAACGCTGCGGTCAGTGTACGATTCAAACAGACGCCCTTCAAGCCGTTCCAGAGCATCGAGAGCGACCTCGTTCGAGGGATCAGGTAGGAGAAGCCGCGTTCTTTCTTTGATAGAAACTAGCTAACGTCCGGATACATCGAAGCTTCGCGCTCGCTGTCGCCCGATCCCTTGACGAGCTCACCAACACGCTTGAGATAAAGACTCAGATGCGTCAACTGGCGGCTTCGGATGCTGCTGCAGCGCTGGCCAAGGCGACGGCTGTGATTGTGTCCATGCAAAGTGACCAGCAGCGCGCGTTTGCCCAGATGATGCACTTGCAGGAGCGGAATCTGGAACGACTGCGCACGCTAATCCAGAGAAGGGCGTCGTCTCCGAATGGGTCGTAGTGGAGTGCATTGATGCATATTCAGTGCAGTGACTTGAGATAAAATGACGGTCTTCCCGAATGCTGTGCGATCACCATGAGCACCAAAGGAAAGACACCAAAGTGGAACGATCATCGGCCGAACAGTAAGAAAAAAGCTCGAACAATCTGGTTGATAAAGCTATTTCGCCCCAGCAGGACACGGGTTCGAAAAAGCGACCGAATACACGGTGCAGCTCATGGCGTTTCAAGGCTATGCAACGACTGCTTGATACTCGGATTCTTGCATTTTTCTGTCTACTCGATTACTCTGAATTGAAAGAAATGGTCGAAATAGAAGTGGCTGAAGGCCTGGCACAACTGCAATTGGGAGGAATTGAGTGGATCTTCATCCAAGAGCTGCACTTGCGAAGTGATGAGAACGACACGCTTCACTTCAGCCAACCACATCCCAAGAGGGCTCTCCTCAAACGTGAGAGAAACGGCTTCTGCAGGATTGGAGTCAAAAACGCCGCATCCGTTTGTTGCTGAGACACATTACTGAGCATAAATATAGCCAGAGTCGATACATTGAACGACCTTTCATCCCCGTGACTGATCAAAGCAACGCCAAGAATGCGAGGCACGCCAATAGTACTGTAGTTTGCATGGAATCTGGCATTGCTCACGTATTTGCCGTGGTGCTCCACATGATCAACAACGTCCAAATTCGAAGTACATAATCATCGATTGGCCGAACGACTTCCATCAAGACAGCAGCTGACCTTTGCTGTTGAGAGTGCGCGAGCGTGGGCCGAGCAAAAGCGAACAGAGCAGAGACTTCTGACGTAACCGAGCGTGAAACTGGTGCTTTTTTTCCGATTTGATGACACTCAAATCAGCCTTCGATCTACTCAGCTCAAGGACAGCAATGCCTCTGTCAACGGGACTGAGCCAAGACCAAGCGCCTTCGCGTTGACGTTTCAGATACCATCGTCCAGGAGGAATACGAGTAGCCAAGTGAACGAGATGCGCTGAGCTAGTAGACAATGCAAACTGTTTACTATCAGATGAGTTGTACACTTGAACTAACAGAAGCAGACTTGACTCGGCTGACAATCGTGTCACCAATGCAATCACACACACGCTCAGCACGAGGCTCAGGCGGCGGGTCGGATCACTGAGGAAGACGAAAGCTGTGCTTGAAGCCATGTGGGGCCTCGCGCATCTTGCGTAAATCAATGCCGCCCATAAAATGCGGGTTGGAAGATCGCACAGTACTTGAAAGCTGAAGCAGGCCATAACACTTGATGCAGGTTCAAAGCATTGGAAATGCTGCTTGAAAATCGGATTCTTGCGTTTTCAGGCTGCAAAGGATCGAAAAAGCGGCAAAAAAATAGACTGGGAAGGTCATGCTCGAAGCACGAGAATAGATGTAAGATCGATTCCTGGGACTTTATGGAAAGGAACATCTTGGATGAGCACTGTGAAATGAATTTGGGGTCCATGTCATCTCTTCTGGCGCCGTTGGCTCTCGAAATCCTGTAATACATGATGAGCTTCCTTCATATGTTCCCAATTTGGTCCAACGGCTTCTCGCGTGGCGCTCAGAAGCTGAAAGTCCGTGGCCACTGATACCAGAGCCAGATCAGTCAGAGAGTTGGAATTTGGTCGTGCTCTTTGTCGTGGGATAGGCATTTTTGCCTCCCAAGTCGTTTACGAAATCTTCTGTCTGCCGTTCGAAATAACCATCAAGCAGGCTGCGCGGCCACGCTCTTGGCGACGCCATACCAGAGAGGGAGTGAGCGATCACTGTGTAACGATGATCGAAACAAATGGGAGACCTTTGTGGGAAAGAGCTCTTTGGTCGAATTTTAGCCAATCAGAAGTGCTTAAAGATGCCATTGAGTTAACCTGCATCTCGATATCCGGGTATTGTCAGTTTTAGTACGTGCTTTTATTTGGACCGATCATTGCTCAATACCATCCATTATAAAATGCCACAAATTAATGTAAAACGGAGCTAACTTGCCGTATTTTACGCCTCGGTCTATTTTCGATTCCCAAGTGCTGCAACTAATGGGAGGAGGAGCGAACTCCATGCCGCCGCCTCTGCTGCTGCGTGTAGCGATCCCAAGCGGCCGCCAAGCCTATTAGCGCTCTGTCTGTGTATCAGCCTCTTCCTGCTGCGTCTGCTGAGCCCATGGACCTGCTCAGGGACGCGCTGGAGGCCTACGGCGAGGACGAGTTCACGCTCTCGCAGTGGAACGCGCGCAAGACACAGGCGCAGAACGACGGCACGTGGCGATGGAAGAGCGCGGTCGCGAACGTGAACGCCACCATCCAGGCCCGCGTGGCCAAGGACGCGCCCGATGCGGACGCGATCAAGGCCCGGTTCGTGAACGTGCAGGAAGCCATGGCCAGCGAATTGAGTCGCGTATTGCCGTCGCCTGGCAATGGAGAAGCAACGGAAGACCAGACGGAGCCAAGCTGCAGCTGGAGGTACGGATGCTGTGCTTTGGTATCGGTCTGTGGCTCTGGAGCTGACTGAATGTGGCTGCAGAGAGCGCATCGGAGGACAATGGTACCACTGCATCAACATAGTCGAGGGCAAGCATACTGGAACCAAGTCATTCTGCGCCTGGCATGCTCGCGAGTGTCGTCACAAGGGACACCGAATAGACCAGAGCCGTGTGATCGACGTGCCCAATGCGTTCGGTCTGTGTCTGCATTGCTACGAAGCCACTGCGTCCAGTGAGCGCGCCACGCTGCAGAAGACGCCGCCGCGAGTGTTGAGTCTCAAGATCCCGGGCGTCTGTCGTACGCAGTTGCAGCGCGCTGCCAAGAGCGAGTCGCTCGTGGACAAGAAGTCAGCCGACCGTGAGGATAAAGACCTCACGAGAGAGAGCGTCTGCTGCTGGCAGAAGGAGCACTTTGAACGCGCGTACGTCTGGCGCTGCAGCAATCGCGTGCTGATGCATCCGACGTTGCGAGGCGCGTTCCTGCCCTTTTGCGGGTTCCACGCGCCGCGCTGCATCAACGAGTACGGCCAGAAGAAGAAGAGCAAGGCGTCAGGGCAACAGCAGCAGAATGAATCGTCCTGTCCTGCGATCGACCGGCTTAATGCGTTTGGAATGTGTCGTAACCATCTCGAGGCGCATCTGAGTACCCTGGATTACGAGCTACGAGCGAAATGCAAACTCGTGGACTCGGAATTCGAAGCGCCTGGAGTTAAAGAGTGCAAACGAGATGACGTTGTGCAGCGCGTCGTTCGCCATCCATTGGCTCCCAAGGGAGATCCGCCCACGATCCAGACCTCACTCGAAGGAGAAGATACTCTGGTCCCCGTCGTTCTCACTTCACGGTCCAAGACAGCGGCAGTGACAGCATTCGTGAAACGCTGCGTAGCTTCAGTGCAGAGCCTAGCGAGCCAGCTTCTCAATGTGGCTTTGAACCACCCAAATCCGATCTCTCGAGCTGCCAAAGACGCGATTTGGCAGCTGCAGTTCCTGCGCCGAGCTGAAGTGGTCGCGATCCGCATTCAACGCATATTCCGAGGCAACCAAGCGCGCCGTCGCGTTCGAGTGCTTGGCTTTGAACACGCTGCGATCCGACGAACAGCAGCCTGTCGTGCACTCCAGCGACTTGCTCGAGGATTCCTGGGGCGACGGCGCTTCGTCCATGAGTTTGAACGCGTGGAGCACGCCATTCCTCTGATCCAGCGCGTGATGCGCGGAGCACTCGTGCGCAAACGTATGCGAGAGCGACGAGCGGCCACTCGTATCCAGCGAAACTACCGTTGGTACCGCCAGCGGCTGATCGCATGGGCATTACGCGAAGAGATGGCCTATATGACCGCACTGCAGCGTGAGGCTGATGCGAATTGGAACGAACTGCAGGCACGACTCTATGCCTTCAGGCGATGGCGAGCGCGCCGAGTTCTTCGAACGCAGATGCTGCGTTGGAAAGCGCGCAAAGAAGCACAATACCGAGATCAAGTGTTTCGAGTGCAGAGCTTTTTCGCTGCGATCAAGATCCAGAGGCGCTGGCAAAGATACTGCAAGTACCGAAGGATCAAGAAGCGCTATTGCGGCGCCCAAGCGATTCAAGCTCGCGTGCGTGGATGGCTCACTCGGCATTTCTGGCGTGACGATCCTGGCATTTCCTTTTGCACAGCTTTTGTAAGTCCCCTGAGTGGTTTCCAGTACGGTCGTGTGGTAATTAATGCGCAGCCGGCCCGGTCGTATTCTGTTCCGAGTCGCCGCATTCGTATGGAATACGGGACGCTCGCGATCCAGCGGCTCTTTCGGGGTCATCTTAGTCGCTTGGACGCCAATGCACAGTGGGTAGCGATGCTGCGGCGATGGGAATGGATCGGGATATCCCCGTTGACTAATTCCAATGGCGATAGCAGCGGTGATAGTAGTGATAGTATGACACGTGGACATGGACAATACGGTTTCGTGCTCCCTTCGCATGGCTACCACAGCGTGGAGCGGCTGCATATGAAGCCGATCGTGCATGATCGGCATGTGGATCGTGGGGTTGCGTACAAGTACCAGTTAGTTCTTGATCTGATCAAGGACCGCGACGGAAAGCGCGCATGGAGCCTTGCTCATGAACAGAAATGGTTGCGCGAGCAGCAACCCGTGAAACCAAAAGCGAAACTCAAGCAATCACCGAAGCGCCATCAAGTCAACACACAGTCAGATCTTCGGGGTGGGATATCAATTGTCGCTGGGCTTTATCCACTCGGATCTGTCGTTCTTGTGGCGGTCGACAGTGCTAATGGACCGTTCCATCGAGGCCGAATCGTGGCCATTCATCAACCTCGGCTCAAGTGGAACGAGCCAATGTTTGATATCATTTACGAGCGCGTACGTAATCTTTGTTTTTGATTTTGTTGTTGGTTTCACGCACTCATATCTCCTTTCGATTTTAGGGCCTGATATCCATTCGTGGCGTGAAAACGTACCAAGAAATGGGTGTTTCTGCTTCTCGTCTGCAGCGACTCACAGTACAGGATGTTCAAAAACGCAGTCGACGTAAGCGCTGTGTCGGACAATTGATACAAAATGCGATTAACCGACTCAAACAGGATATTCTGGAGCGACAAAATGACGTCAATCAACATTCGGAACCGGAGACAGACTCCGCTGCCGTGAAGGTGTTGTCGAATGTGGATGCATTGGCCAATCGCCTTCGCGAGACGGAATGTGGCCGAAATCTACTGGCAGACAAAAGTTCATTTGCTAACTTTGTGTTTCATAATTCACTGCTTCTGAAAACGAATTGGCTTCAAATCGTCGACCATATCCGCTTTGGCACAAGATGCAAGTCTATTCGAGAGGATGAAAGACCACCTACCGCTACTTTGTCTACGCCGCTTTCATTTTTCTACGAGGAATTTGGGTTTCGAAGTGAAGACAAGAAGAAAAAGCGCACTCCTCCAATGCCTGAACGCGCAGAAATGATCGAGATGCAGCTCATGGAGTTGGGATTTGTTAGAGATACGAATTCAGATAAATCAAGAGCCATTATTTCTCAAAGCCCGAAGAAAACGGATAGAAAATCCCGCGCAGAGACCTCTCGCGATATGAATCCGATCCATGACACCAGAATTTTGACGAAAGACGACACAGCAATGGCTGAGATGTATCAACATGTTCAGACGTCCCAGGAGCTCCATCAGCTGGCGTATGAGCTAAAGGTATGCCGAAATTTACTCCCTTGATCAACTTATTGATAACACTAACCAATCTTCTGTAAATTAATTTATGCAGACACTTCCCCGGGAGCGAAGACGTGAGCAGATTATCGAGATCACAAATCGCCACGCACGTGCGTTTGTTTGCGGCCATTCCGCATGCGGACAATGCTTCTCGTAAGTCTTTCAAAGGAATTGCTCTTCATCAGCATGTTTCTCATTGTTTATCTACTGGATGTGTAGTTCTTACGAGGCGGCTCGGCAGCATCAGGTCAACGTTCACGTGAACCACGAGCGTCTGGCTCTCGCCACTCCAATTGTCGATCAGTATATGCACTCGTACTGGCCGCCGCAGAGTCCATGGAACCAAGAGACGAATCCGCCAGCCTTCCAGCACACAATTGGCTACTTTAAGTGCCGTCAATGCGTAAATCTGGAATTTCGATCGCGGCAAGATCTTAAAAGGTGGGTCTATTATCTGCTTATTTCATATGGATTGCAACGTGATTTGCTAACAGATCATGTTCATTTATCCGAACAGCCATTTGGTAAAGCTGCATGGCCAAACACGAGGACAAGACGACGAATTTCGAATCGAATCGGAGCCACCAATTGTTATGCGGTCCAAGCCCACGACTAGTTCAAGTGGTCGAGCTGTGCTCTGGTTGGGCGCATCAGTGCTCTGTCGCATGGATTTTTATGCAAAAGTCGGTGTCCCAAAGCCGTCTCGTCTGGCTCCACCTTGCACCTTGCATACAATCTACTCGGAGGCTGACTGTGCAGATTGCGAAATCCAAGACCAACGACCAGCTCTTCCTTGCCGATTTTTCCCGTCCGCTGCCTTGACGCTGCCAGGGAATGAGCGTCATGCGGACGATCAACGTGTGATTTTTAGTGTGCACGAGCCGGCGTTGTGTGTGGTTATCGCTGAACATCAACTCAGCAGTGATGCGATTACTGCCGCCGACATCTCCAAGCGCAAGAAGAAGGCGAAGCGGCTGGAGAAAGAAGAGATCAAGCCTCGTGTGGTTCAGATCGGTGGACTCTGTAAAGATGCGCGGGATCGGGACTGGCTACTGGGTTTTGCCTTCCATGCCATCTCAAAAGAGCCGTGTGAATGCGCTGCGTTGACTTTGGACGATAAGCGATTGGTGTGGAGCCGTTTGAGTGATGTCCGTGGAGCTGTGAATGTCGTACCGGACGATGCAGAGAACAGAAGGGAACGCATATTCCGAGTTGCTGACCCTGACAACCTTCTGTTGATGAATGGACCGGTATAAGCGTTCGAACTGATAGCCAACATTCACAAGCTTTTGTATGCCCCAGACACTCACTGTCTTTGGGCCACTTCAACTTCCAACTTCAACGGTGACGTTTCCTCGCAAATTTTGTAATTCGACTGATGATATTCGTATAATACCATGGGGCGTCGAGTCTAGAAGAGCATCTCACTCCGTTCCTTCTCATCCCACATCGACGCTGCCTTCGATGTTGAAGAATCCGCCATGAGAGCAGGAGAGGATCGCTGCGTTGTTGTCTTGAGGAAACGAGTGTACGTGATGGGAGTTCAATAGCGCACTGTGGATGCGGGAAGGCCTTCCTCCGTGATCATCTCCTTCTGTGATGGCTCTCTGCCTCTGTGGCGATCGCATCGTATCCCACATTTGCATGGTTGATTTGAACCTTCAAGTGGAACTGAAGAGCGCAGTGGCCATTATTGGATTTTGAGTCTCCGTGCCACACAAGACAACGCTACTTGAGCCATGTGGCTCACTTTTCTTTCGATTGCCTGTCGCCGCGACTGTAAGCCAAAGGAAAGGCCCAACAGACAGCCGACAGCCCATCATGTGGGTTGGTTGGATCTATAATACTGTACTGTACTATTAAGTTACACTGTACATATACTGAAACCTTTCGATTGCGACTGGCGCATCGGCATAGCAATGCATGGCAATGATTGATTTCAATAGGAATTCCCATTGGAAATCCCACTCCCAGTGTACACGCAAGCCGGATCCAACGGTCCAACATCCATACTGTAGCGGTCATTGGGAAAACGTTATGCCCATCGTGGTGGAAATGTGTCCCATCTTTGCTCTCCATCCGCCTATTTTCTGTGTTGGGGCTGTCCTTGCTGCGCGGTACTGGACAAGACAGTGCGCGGTCACATGCGTTGTATCCGCTTCCATTTCTTGATCCGCTGGACCACAACACGATCCGCCGCAATGTCTCGTCAACCACTTGTGCTGCTGGACGAAGACCAACAGCGCTCTCTCTACGGCCACAACCAAGTGCGGCCCGATCGACGTAGTAGCGGCCACCAGACAACGTCGCAACTGACCGCGACCAATGAACCGCGCACCAACTTCCGGTCCGCAGGGTCCGATCCGCCGCAGAACCGCCAGCAGCCTACCCACTCCACAAGCACGAACAACTCGTCCGGCAGAGGTCGTCCCAACCGGAACAAGCGGCCCAGCGGCAGTGTGGACACAGCCTACACGACCAACAGCAGTCCGCGGACCAACTTCACGTCGCGTCTGCCGCCATCCGCCGGAGGGAATGGCGGATTCCCAGAAGGCATGTCCTTCCCACGAGCGTCGGACGATTACTCGTCCCAAGCGGACGAACAAGACGCGCAGTATCGATCCGCTGCGGGCACCAGCAACCTGCGGCTGTCCGTGACGTATACCATGTGCGGCGTGGGGCTGGGCCTGGTGCTGGGGCTGGTCTTGGGGTCCGTGGGCATTTCGTCGCTGGCCGCCAGTTGGGTCGCACTGCCAGGCACGCTCTTTCTCCGAGTACTCAAGTGTCTGGTCGTGCCCTACGTCTTCTGCTCTGTGGCTGTGGCCATCGGAGACATCGTGTTCGTGGGCAAGGTCTCGGTCGTGGGCTCGCAGACCGTCAAGATCTTCGGGCTCTTCTGGGTCACGACCTGCTGCCTCGGCATGGGCGTGGCACTGCTCTTCCGCCCGCTCTTCCGACTCAACACGCCGTACGAGGCCACGACCACCAACGCCGTGGGCTTCACGTGCTCCAACGGGTTCATGTTGGACAACGTCAATGGCTCCTTGGTCTGCTCCGCCAACTCCACAGAGGTCTCGGGCTCGCACCAGTTCACGGTCGACGACGTGAACGATTCCTACCAGAAGGACGCGGACACGACGCTGGCCACGCTCAGTCTCAGCGCCCAGATCATCAGCATTCTGGAACTGATCGTGCCCAAGAACATCTTCGCGTCCATGGCGGACGCCGATCTGCTCTCCATCATCGCGTTCGCGGCCGTGTTGGGCTCCATCGCTGGCCGCAACTACTTCACGCGCACGCGCCAAGTGAACTACCTGTACCTGCTGCTGCTCCAGATGCGGAACGCGCTGTTCCTGGGCCTCGAGTGGATCATTTGGCTCTCTCCTGGCGCCTTCGTGTTCATCGTCGCGGGTCAATTTGCGTCCAATCAGGAGTCGCTCAACCAGTTCCACGGCGTGTACCTGTACGTCGTGGCCAACTTCGTGGCCGCTTTCCTGCAGATCGGCATCCTATATCCGCTGCTGGTCTTCCTGCTCACGCGCTGCAACCCGTACACGCACATGGCGCACATGGCCAGAGCCTATCTCTTCGCCTTCGGCTGCTCCTCGTCGCTGGCCACGGCGCCAGTGACGCTCGGCTGTATACGCAAGGCGCGCGTGTGCTCTCAGTCTCTGGCCAACTTCGTCATCTCGCTCGGCGTCGTGTCCAACCTCTCGGCCTGCGGCTTCTACTGTCCGCTGGCCGTGATCTTCCTGGCCGAGTCCTCTGGCAACGGCAGCGAGCTCACGACACTGCGGCTGGTGCTGATCTTCGCGCTGACACTGCTGGCCAGTATGGGCACGCCGGCAATCCCCAGCGGCGCCACGGTGCTCATCGCCACCATGTACCAGACGGTCTTCGGCGTGAGCGACCTGCCGTCCACCTGGACGCTGTTCCTGGCCATGGACTTCTTCGTGGACCGCATCGCCACCGTCAGCAACGTCAACGACGACATCATGGCGCTCAAGATCATCGCCGAGAACACGGACGAGACCATTCTGGGCGACCACCTGGGCGAGCGAGAATAAGTGAAGCCAAGTGAAAGATGTGCATATATGTGAGTCTTGGCGGATTGACAAAGCGGATGAGTTAATTGTGTACCCATATCATATAAAGTTTGCAAAGTGTTTTTTATTCCAAAGGTAGACCACAACTTATAAATATTTACAAATTTTGCACCCCAGGTTGAAGTTGACCGACGTTCTACAACCCTCTCTCCCCATTGAAGCTGCCATCCTCCTCCTCTTCATCATCTTCATACGAGAACGGCACCTTCACAATAAGACAAACATTAGAGCCACAATCAACCAGCCACTCACCACAGACCCGTTACCTTCTGCTTGGTCTGCTGGCGGTATTTGGCCAGATCCCGATGGATGGTGGGCGACAGCGGACACGCTGACGGCGGCGCTTCTTCACCCGTGATCCACGGATGCTGCAGGAGCTGATTCATGCTGAGCCTTTGCTCCGGATCCAGCACCAGCAGCTGGCGGATGAGGTCCTTGGCGCTGTCCGAGATGGTCTCCCAGGCCTCGTCTTCAAAGTCAAAGGAGCAGCTCTTGATGCACGCGATCATTTCGTTGTCCGAGTGCGCTCCTTCTGGGTCGAACGGGTGATAGCCACACAGTCTTTTCCGTATTGCAGCCTCTCAGTCAGTCGAGCAGCTCCAATTCACAAGAACAATCACAAGAACGACTTACAGAATGTACAAAATGGTGCCGAGACTCCAGGAATCGACCTTGAAGTCGTAGCCGAACGTGCTGCCTGAGCCGCTGATCATCTCCGGGGCTGAGTACCCCCACGTGCCGCACTTGGTCTTGAGACTCGTGCCCGTGAAGATCTTGGCCAGACCGAAATCCGCCACTTTGATCACGGCGTCCTCTTCATTAGCACTCGAGAGCAGGATGTTCTCAGGCTTGAGATCGCGATGGATGATCCCATTGCTGTATCACAGTCGATCTTAGAGCCATTCAGCCACATCAGAGCAGAAAGAAGTGATACAAGACTCACTCGTGCAGATAGCTCACTGCCTGCGCCATGGCGCTCACGTGGCGAACGCAGTCGGCCTCCGAGTACGGACCCTTCTCGGCCAGTCGCTCGAAGAGCTCACCGCCGGAACACAACTCCAGCACCAGATGCACCTCACGCGCCGTCTCGAATACGTCAATGAGCTCCACGATGTTGGGATGCGCCTTGACGCGGCGCAGCACGACGATCTCTGAGCGCAAGCGCTTCTCATCGGTCAAGAACCGCTTGATCTTCTTGATCGCGACGGCGCGGCCCGTGCGTTTGCATCGACCACGACACACGACAGCGTAATGGCCGCTGTCCACACACACAAGAGCTGATTCAGTCAATGGCGTAGGCTCCGTAGAGCCACAGAAGCCTCACCGTCCGAGATTCTGTGGGTCGATGTGGTAGAAGTCCTCCACCCGCAGCGGCTTAGCGTCTGGCGACGCCTGCAAGAGCTCCACGCCGGTTTCTTCTGGCCCAGCACCAGCGCCATCCGCTGCAGAAGCTGGCGTTGCAAAGGAGGCCGTGGAGCTGACGCCCAGACCCGTGTAGTCGTCCACGAGCGGCTCTCCGGACGCCGGCAGCGACGTCTGATTCCCCATTCTCTACGCAAAATGGAAGGAACGGTGTATACCAAAGGTTCTGCTCATCCGGACGTAACCCCGGGTATACGCACCATACCGGTAATGGTTTCCATGAAAACCGGTATTTTATGTTATGATATCGGCGGCATGCTTTGTGTTGTCATATCGGCAGTCGAGAGCAAAGCGAGCATCATGGCGGACTTGACGATGACCAAGGCGCCGGAGAGCCTGATGGACTACCTGGAGCTCATGCTGCCCTTTCTCAAGACCTACCTCTTCCTCTTCGTGATGTACAAGCTGGCGCAGCGCTTCAACGCGTCCCTGGACGCCGAGGCGGCGCTCCAGGACAAGGAACGGGTACGTCTGTCGCATGACTCTCTGTTGCTGCTTGCTGTGGGAGGGAGGGCTCATGCGTACACTGTAGCAACGACCCAAGCTGTCCAAGGATCTGATGGTGCACAGTGACAGCGAGGAGGAGGACGAGAGCGAGGAGGAGGAAGAGCAGATCGAGGAGCTCATCACCGAAGGTAACGTGCATTGGAATGCGCCGTTAATGGCCTGATCTCTAAAGCAGATCGTGGCTGTAGGCTCCAAGCTCGTGAAGATGGAGGACAGCGAGACGGAGAAGCGCAAGAACAAGACGGCGTCCAAGGCGCTGTTCGACGGGCTCAAGAAGATCGAGAAGGAGCTCAAGGAGAAGAAGGAGGGCGAGGAGAGCAACGTGAGCTGGAACGAGCTGCACCAGGGCATGCTCAAGCGGTACCAGGAGAAGTTCCCGAACCACGGTCTGCAGACGAACAAGGGCGACGACTACGACGACGAGTTCAAGGAGCTGCTGCGGAAGAACAACATCGACATGGACGAGCTCAAGGCCAAGGCCAAGACCGAGTAGAGAGCCGCCATTTGAATGGAGAAAACGTGCATGCATGGGTCTGTCGTATTAGAATTTCACGCGCTTGGGCTTGGCCTGACCAGAACCAGACGAGCGTTTGGACGGCTGGGCCTCCTCGTTGTAGTCGCCGTCGTCGTTGTCCTCCTTCAGGTCGATCTTGTACGAGTCGAGCGCGTCGCCCGTGGAGTCCACGGGGCCAGCGTCTTCCTCGTAGTCGTCGAACTTGATCTTCTTGTTGTTGCGCTTGCCGTTGCTGCTGCCGTCGGCGTTGATGGAGCCTGCGGGGCAGTCGCGCGCCAGATGCAGGATGCTCTGGCAGATCTTGCAGCAGCCGCCGCGCGGGTACACGCCCGTGGTGGACTTGGGGCACTGCGAGCTCAGGTGGCCGGTCTGCTGGCACACGAAGCACGTCGCGTACGAGGCGCCGCCGTCGATGCGCGGCTTGCGGCAGTCGCGCAACTGGTGGTCCGCTGAGCCACAGTTGAAGCACACAAGCGCGCCTCCGCCGCCGCTGTTGCCGCCGAAGCCGCCGCCATTGGAGTTCGGGCAGTTCTGCGACGTGTGGCCGCGACGACGGCACTGGAAGCACGTCTTGTTCAGGTCGCTGGCCGCTCGGTTCGGGCAGTCCTGCTTGCGATGGTCTACACAGAGCAGCACAATGACGTCAGCATACAGAGGTCCATAGGCACAGAGAGGGTGGCTGGCTTGCTTGAAGCGTACCTGATTCGCCGCAGAGCCAGCAGCCGCCGTCCTGGCCGTCCTTGTTGCCATAGGCGCCCCCGCCGTTCTGCGCGGCCTCGCGCTTGGCGCGGATCTTGGCCACGATCTCCTGCTTCTTCTCGTAGCGCTCGCGCTGCTTGAGCTCCTTGAAGGACTTGCCCTTGGCCTTCTTGGCCTTGCGCAGCGCACGGCGGCGCTCCAGAACCGCCTGGCGCTCGGCACTCGATGCTCCAGCTTCCGACATCCTGCTCTTGATAGTGTCGCTTGGGGCTGCCAATCAAATGCGCAAGGTTGCGCCAGTGACGCATGTTGCACGAATGTAAACCTACCACTGAAACCACTGGATGGTTCTTATACTCAGGGGAAAGACCTTTATGTGGCTGTACTGGGAAGATTCATTTAAGTACGACGTCTGTCCGGCGCGAGCAGCTCATTTGCCATACATAATCAAGCCAAGTCAAGATGACGACAAGCCGCCCCATGTTCGCCATGATCTGCGCCAACAACGTGAACCGCAGCACGGAGGCGCACGACCACCTGCACGCGGCCGGCCTGCGCGTCTGCTCCTTCGGCGCCGGCAACAAAGTGCGCTTCCCGGGCCCGTCGCGCTACGACCCGCGCATCTTCGAGTTCTTCACGCCCTACGAGACCATGTACACGCAGCTCAAGAACGAGAACAGCGACCTGTACGTGGCCTCAGCCTATGGATCTCGTGGATGCTTGCCTTGCTGATTGACTGGTTGCGGCTCTGTGTGCGTAGCTTCCGCCGCAATGGCGTGCTGGCCATGCTGGAGCGCGATATTCTGACCAAGAAGTGCCCGCAGCGGTGGCAGGACCTGAGCGAGCGCGAGC
Source organism: Elongisporangium anandrum (assembly GCA_023337935.1). Lineage (NCBI taxonomy): Eukaryota > Oomycota > Peronosporomycetes > Pythiales > Pythiaceae > Elongisporangium > Elongisporangium anandrum. The sequence goes on from JAADXR010000434.1 coordinate 22,589, forward strand.
TGCAGGGTCTGAACGTCATTCTCTGCTTCGACGACCGCATCTTTGAGATCGTGCTGGAGGATCTGCAACTGCGGTTGGGAGGCGACTGCAGCCATGCGCTGCATCTGCTCTGTCTCGACACCAAGGACACACCTGAGCACGCGAAGCTGGGCGGAGCGCTGGCCTTGGAGCTGTGTCAAGCGGTACGGAGAAGTGTCGTGGTGTATGGGATCAAGGGCGTGGCTAATTGTGTGTATTTTCTGTAGATTGATGGACTGAATGATCTGGATGGCGGCATCATGGCTGCCATGAAGCAGTTTGAAACCACTCGGAAAGTGCATCTACTCTATTCGCTATTGTATATCTAACGCCCTTCACCCCATTTTAGCATGCAATGACCACTATCGATGGCTTTCAATCGCTGTGTCTTTTGATTCTTAGGCCGTTGCGTCACTCTGATGTCGTTTCTTTCTTCCGCCATTTGCTTGTGACGGAGGAGCTTTGGCTCTTCGATTGCTGGCTCCACCGTCCAACCAGAAAGCGCTGACTGGGTGGTGGTGCTTCTGATACACTCGGCTGCGGTTGCGACTCAGACTGCCATCGTTTCGCTGGTGGGGCATCCAAAATTGACCAGGAAGGCGTCTCCTCGAGCTCATCTTCTGCTTCATCATCGAAATCGTCGGGCGGAATATTCGCGTACGGGTTTGCATCCTGTTCCTCATGGACTTGGTGATCATTTCGGACTACTGCTGGTGGCTCTGGCTCTCTCCATCGTTTGGCCGGAAGATTCACATTCGGAGCAATCGCTGGAGGCCGTTGATTCATTCGTGAAGAAGACTCACGAGCGCGACGTGCATCGAAATCGTAGCCGTTGGAATATTGCTGTGATGACTGGGAAGAAGACGAACTCGTCGTGGCCAAGTCGCTCAAACCAAGGTAGTCCAACACCAGCTTTTCCTGTAGTGCATATTCGGTGCCTGGATCTTCAGAAAAGTCGGACTGTAGTACCGATGCGAGTCCTCCACCGAGCAGAGTCGACGCATGATCTGTAGCTTGGCTCACTTCCATAAGGAAAACGGCTACGACGGCGTCCATAACTTCGACGTGATCGTGCATCATCAATCGCGCATGGGCTTGAGCGATACGTGTTAGACTCTCGAGCAGACGAATCGTTGTGCGCGCTGCACTGCGTTGATCGGAAGATCTCTGAAGCTGGTAGTATCGCTGCAGGATCATCATCGCTGCTCGGTCCAACTGGGGCGTGTATTTCTCCTTGACAAAACAAATGTAGGCCTGTAATTTCGAGATCGACCACTGCCGACCTGGATCATCAGGCGCGGACGATTTTCCAGTAGCAGGGGTTGAAGCTGGAGTTTCGATTTTGAATTGATCTTCGTCCTGCGTGGAGGTCGATTGCTTGAGAATAAACGAAGACACGGTCTCATCCCAATGCGCATTTTGACGATCCAGTAATACAAGAATGAGATCGAAGCGACTGAGCAGCGGACTCGCGATCGATGTGTTGACGGAGACGTCGGCTTGGGGATCGTATCGGCCCTTTGGATTCGTGACAGCAAATATCGTCGTGCGCGCGTTGAGTTTGCAGACAAGTCCAGCCTTGGCGACACTCAGCGTCTGCTGCTCCATGGCCTCGTGGATGGATGTGCGGTCATGGCTTCGAATGCTGCTAAACTCATCGATACAGCACACGCCACGATCAGCAAGTACCAGAGCACCAGCTTCCAGCATCCATTCACCACCGTCCTTGACGGCTGTACAGGTCAGACCAGCGCTTGTAGTGCCGATTCCGGTTGTCAACACAGATCGAGGACTCAATTCGGCCGTGAACCGAAGGAATTGTGATTTCCCTGTTCCTGGATCACCAATCAGCAGCATATGCGGCTCTCCGCGCGTCTTCATACCAGTAGCGTCCACATGAGAGCAACCCCCAATGACGGTCAGCGCAACCGCGAGCTTGACGAGGAAAAGGCCGTAGACCTTGGGGCAGATACTAGCGACAATAGCATTGCGGCCACGCAGTGGATCTTGAGCATGTGCCTCCCAGAAGGTATTAAACTCCTTCTTGAGCTCTTCAGTGACCAGTACGTTGGCATTCGTGGCGTTCGTGAGACGAATGCTGTTGGCGTGAACGATAGTCTCAAGATCACAGCGCACATCACGGACCACAGGACGCCAGCAGCGCATGACCATACCCACGACCACGACGTGGTCGCCAGCCTTGACAGTATCCACGAGATCGTCCTCAAGCACAATGAGAATGGAGCGAGGGATGGACCCAACGCCCAGTTTCGAGGCCTGCTCCTGGATCTTGATTACTTGATGATCCGAAACTACGCGGCCTGAGTCCACAACTTCAAACTGCGTCGACTTGCATGGCTTCTTGGCAGCGGATTCAGATGGACAAACTCGCTATTGAATCAAAGACACAGCAACGAGTCAGTCGCAGTATTCCTCATGAAGAAGGAAGGCCTCTTGTACCGGAATCTCGAGGATATTGCCCTGCTCTGGGTCGGACTTCACGAGGAACCTGTACTGACAGCGTGTGTTGCAGCATCGGTACTCGCGCGAGCTCTCCTGCATCTTGATCTACTGGCAGCAATTAGGAACTGAATCAGCATACCAACCGCCTCATAGGTCTCTTCATGGGCTTACCATTCCTGTGCGAACGACTGTACCGGCCACCTGGATGAGCTTCTTGGCGTCGTGGGAGCGGATGGTGCTGATCGTGGCCTTGCGCAGCGGGCGAACAGGCGGCAGGAACTCGATGCGCACTTTGATCTTGGTGCGCAGCTTGGCGTCCAGCTCCGACTGCTGCATACACGACGCGACCTGAGCGGCCAGCGCTGCGTGGAAGAGAGGCAACAGAGGATCCGGATGCAGGAACAACAGCGTGCCCACGGACGCATTGAAGTCGAGGAGGTACTGCGCGCAGATCCGCAGAGAGTAGGCCAAGTGCTGTTGCGGTTGCTGCTGCTGTTGCTCCATAGTCCGCAGCATCTGAGAGGAAGACGAAGAAGCGCTGAGTCTGGACGCTAGTTGACGCAGCTCTGAGGAGTAGTACTGCTCCAGGAAGCAGCGGAACGCGGCCTCGTACTCGACCGCGTCGAAGCCGCCCATGCCGTCGCCATGGCTGGCACTGCTGGCCATTTTGGCTTTTGTGTCCGTTGCTTTCGGATACATGTTCTTAACGCATTTAGGTTAATACGTCAAGCCACGAATTTTACGTTTTACGTACCGTTCATGATATTGTCGTCGAAAAACTAATTTATTGGAAAGTGGTGTGGCCTTGTTACGCGAAACAGCGACGCTCTTGAATGTGCAGAACAAAGCCCACCATGATGTTGTCCAAATGCTTCAAGCTCCAAAGGATTACATAGAAAAAGCACAAAATGGACAGATAGAAATCGTGCAGCAAGTTGCTTCAAAAGGACGTAGACAAACAGCTTTGATGTCCGCAGTTCTTGAGAACCATGTGAATGTGTGTGATACACGTAGCCGCTGCTCGGGATAGCCACATGACAAGTGGCGCAATTGCTGCGAGGTGTATCTATTACAGTCCGCGCCAAAAGTCTGTGCAGGATGGTAAATTGAGCTAATTTTGATCTAAACTGCCTCCGATTGCGCTAAAAACGATGTAAAAGAACCCGTAAGGCCTGGGCTTTCTACTGGTGCAATTTTTTTTTGAATTGAA